>NQII01007379.1:138346-176692 GCA_002778355.1 Clitarchus hookeri
AGGGCGTCCGCTCAAGGAGAAGCCAGCCACGTGCAACAGACCAATGACAGAGGCCGACAAACGGGACGTACGGCGGGAAGCATCCGAGAAAACCCATGCGCAACGCCGACGGGAACCGAAGAGGGCGAAACGAGTCCGCGAGGAGACGACCACGGCAGCCGGCCGTCATCAGACGCAGTGTGGACCCGAGAAGGAGGAACTTCGAGGGCAGTCGCCGAGACGCCCATCAGACGCAGAGTCCTGCCAGTTCCAGCTCACCAGACCTCAACTGCAGGACCAACTACCCGCCCAGCAAACCAGATAAGTACGGTCATCCAGCGTGTGTGAAGAGTACTACCCCCCTACACCCCCCCTTTGTATAAACGGGAAGGAGTTGTCTCTAGAGCTCGTGAGTGAATTATAACTTGTTCAAGGAATAATAAAACTAGATTGTTTTTTCCTGAACTCCAATCGCCCTGTGTTTACTTCAGTAGTAAATTGGTCCTTTAGACAACAGTGTCGAAATATCCTTACGCCTGATCACGGCGAACTAGTAATAAGTGCTGGCGCCTCAATCGCCACAGAACAGTGTCAATCACCTTCCTCCTAAACCACAGCTCTGGGAGTTGTCAATGGTTTGGTTACTATGCACAGCAGTTGGATCCGGTGCTTAATGAAATTGATGAAAAAACATATTTAATTTCAAATAACTACTTGTTACAAGACGCCAGTGGGTCGTATCCGAGTTCGTGAGAGATCGATGGAGGTCTTAATTATATAAAAAAAAACTAAATTAATTATTCCCGTTTGGCCGAAATTGAAGGTTCCCCGCAACACGAATCACGCTGAAAGAGGCAAGGCTATTGAACCAGAACATTCTTTCAGATAACCGCTGAAATCCAATTCTCCAAATTAAGGAGTGCAGAGTTCTCTGTGAATCGCTGCCCGTTTGGCATAATGTATCTTCGCTCCAGCGTAACGGGAATCGATGCAAGGCAGCAACATGTGACAAACTATTATCTTTAGTAGAAGCACTTTGCAAAACAAAACGATACAACTTGACAGAAATACATTTCTACAGACAAATAACCACACAACATTGCGTTATGTGAGAGCGGCTGCAAGAGTGACTTCAGTTACTTTTCGCTTGACACCATAAATAATGGTACTTCTTACTCTATGTCTTGTACAAAACTAATAGAGGAAGATACACCTTCGCCAGACAGATAACATGTACACTTTAGTAGAGAAGAGATTTCTTGCAGTGAAATAATACACTTTTTTTGTAAAGCTTGAAGTAGGTGGACATTTTTGACACTCATTCTTTTGTCACCATATTGCTGTTACTTTCGTTACTGTTAAACGATATTTAAAGTAGGAACCAAAGTTTTCCTGCAGACTATATTCGTTTTGCAACCGAGGCTGTCTATATTCGGACTGATATAATTCGACTAATGTTTACACCACCACTTTTAGCTTGCCTTATAATTAGATTTCGCATTGTGGCATTTTAAATAGGTTTTCTGTAAAACATATTTTTTCTGACGTGTCTCCCAGAAGTAATGATAGGCAGCATGTACTTTGCAATCACAAACAAACTAAATAAGCAATATTAAACACAAAATCGTAGTTTTTTTAAATTTTTATAGCAGATGGCTATATTCTAAGTCTACCTTTCGAAGAAAAGAAAGGCTTATGATATTAGTTTCATGTCTATGTGACTACGTGTGTGTCTGTGTATGAGTGTCCCTCCTTTCAGTTTTTGAACTCATATACCTAATTTCACCTTACTCTGTACACACACACACACTGGAGAGCCAAAAACACTGGTATAGGCATGCGTATGCAAATAACAGAGGTATGGAACCAAACAGAGTAACGCGATACGGTCGGCAGCGCCTATATAAGACAGCAAGTGTCTGGCAAAGATGTTAGATCGGTTACTGATGCTACAATGGCAGGTTATCAAGATTTAAGTCAGATTGAACGTAGTGATATTGTCGGCGCACGAGAGATGGGACATAGCATCTCCGAAAAAGCGATAACATTTGGATTTTCGCGTTAGATCCATTTCACAAGTGTGCCGTGTATATCGGGAATCCGTTAAAACATCAAATCTTCGACATCGCTGCGGCCGAAAAAAGATCTTGAACGAATGGGACAAACGACGTATGCACTATCATCGAAACCATGTAATAAATTCCAAATTAATTTTTATGCTGGCAGTATATCGTAAAACAATCAAGTGCATATACAGAAAGCCCCTTTTATCCGCCATTTTGTAAAATACTTCACATGAAAAAATAAAGTTTCTATGTCATATCGCTGGAAAATAATTGACGGATTCCTACCAAATGTGGCAAACTAATAGTATTCCAGCAGGCGGTGTAAACCGCTATGTTCAAAGTAGGCCATGCACTTATTTTCAATATGGTGGATCTATAAATATTTTTGCTCAGAATATTTTACTAACGAAACTAATTCCAAATTAACCTTGTACGTCAGCAGTATTTATAACATACATTAAATTTGTCTATACAGAGCCTAATTTTTCAGCCATTTTGTAAGATAGTCCCACAAAAAAAAGAAGTTTGAATGTGTTATCTCAAAAAACCATCAAATTTTCTTACCAAATTGTCGGAGAATTTGTATTTTAGTAAACCATATTAATATTTTTATTTTTAACTGTGACAGACACTTTTTTTTCAGAATCGTGGCTATAAAATCATTTTTTCTTAAGGTGCTATATTTATGAAAACCAGTAATAGATTTTAGCTTAACTTTGAGTATTGGCAATATACACTGAAGAGCCAAAAAACTAGTACACCTGCCTAATATCGTGTAGGGCCCCTGCGAACACGCAGAAGTGCTGCAAGACGACGTGGCATTCACTCGACTAATGTCTGAAGGTATGCAGGAGGCAATTCACATCATGAATCCTGCAGGGCAGTCCACAAATCCATATGACTGCGAAGAGGTGGAGATCTCTTCTGAACAGCACGTTGCAAGGCATCCCAAATATGCTCGATAATGTTCATGTCGGGTGATTTAGGTGGCCAATGGAAGTGTTTTAATTCAGAAGAGTGTTCCTGGAGCCACTCGGTTAAACTCTCGAAGTGTGCGGTGTCGCATTGTCCTGCTGGAATATTCCACGTCTGTAGGAATGCACAATGGACATGAATGGGTGAAAGGTAACCGGACAGGATGCTTACGTATCTGCCACCTTTCAGAGTCGTATCTAGACGTATCAGGGGTCACATATCACGCCAAATGCACACGCCCCATATCATGACAGAGCCTTCACCAGCTTGAACAGTCTCCTGTTGACATGTAGGGTCCATGGATTCATGAGGATGTCATTATATCCGTACACGTCCATCCGCCCGATACAATTGGAAACAAGACTCGTCAGACCAAGCAACGTGTTTCCAGTCATCAACANCCATCCGCCCGATACAATTGGAAACAAGACTCGTCAGACCAAGCAACGTGTTTCCAGTCATCAACAGTCCAATGGTGGTGTTGGCGGGCCCAGGCCAGGCGTAAAGCTTTGTATATTGCAGTCAACAACGGTACAAGAGTGGGCCTTCGGCTCCGAAAGCCCATATCAATGAAGGTCCGTTGAATTGTTCGCACGCTGGCACTTGTTTATGCCCCAGCATTGCAATCTGCACCGATTTGAGAAAGGGTTGCATGTCTTGTCACGTTTATTGATTCTCGTCAGTCGTCGTTTGTCCCGTTTGTTCACGATATTTTTCCGGCCGCAGCGATGTCGAAGATTTGATGTTTTACCGGATTCCCGATATTCACGGTACACTCGTAAAATGGTCGCACGTTAACATCCAAATGTTTTTGCTACCTCGGAAATGCTATGTCCAATCTCTCGTTCGCCAACTTTAACAGCGCGTTCAAACTCTCTTAAATCTTGATAACCTGCCATTGTGGCAGCAGTAACCGATCTAGCAACTTTGCCAGACGCTTGTTACCTTATATAGGCGCTGCCGACCTCATCGCGTTACTCTGATTGGTTCCATAACTCATTTATTTGCATACGCAAGTCTATACAAATTTTTTGCCTCTTCAGTGTTCATTCGCCGAATGTGCTTATACTTGACTGTTTTTTTCCCCATTTATGAAGATCTTCACATGAAAAATATGGAGTTTTTATGCCATATCTCTGGGATCAATCAATCGATTCCCATGAAATGTTACACGCAAGTAGTGCTACATTATGGTATGTAACCTTGCATTTTTCATGTCTGGCTGTTATTTTTATAATGGCGTTAAAATAAATAATTTAGTTAAAAATGTTCTATGTTTGAAACAAATCAACAAATTTTAACCAAATATTGTAAACTAATTGTACTCGTTAGGAGAAAGAATTAAGCAAACAGAGATCCAATTTTACTAATCAATTTGTCAAATGGTGCCAGTTGAAAAAATATAACATTTTACCATGTTTCTACAACAGCTCATCTGATTTCCACCTATTTGTGAACACCATTAATGCTGCAGAAGGCCATTTGAAATACACGATTTAAGTGGGCCAGACAACGCTATTGAAAATGGCGGCTTCATAAAAGATTCAGATAAGGTTGCCATATATATTATACGACTTAACAAAATCCAACGAAACTTTGTATGTTAACAATGTATATTTGAAGCATCGTATGCATACCTTATTATTTTTTTTTTTTCCAAATTTGTACGATAACGCCAAGTCAGGAAGTAAAGTTTTTTACGGCAAATATCTGGGACTAATGTACCGATTTATTACAAATTCTTCACACAAGTAGCCCTACGGTAGTCCATGTAAACTTACATTTTTTAAGTGCCTCAGTCACTTGTTTTCAAAATGATGTCTCTGTAAACATTTGAGATTAGTAAACCATAGTATTCAAAATATGAGAATTATTAAGTCCGAAATTGATGCTCCAAATCCAAATTTCCGTAATGCACGCTTATTCTTAGGTATGAGATTTTCTGGGTTTGAGTCCCGGTTAAGGTATGTGTGTATTTGTAATTGTCTCACAACTTTTGTCTATGTTTCTCATTTCACATCTAACGATATTGCTTTCAACGAGGCGTCAAGCCCTACCTACCATCTAAACTTTTAAAAATCACTTAAAAAATAAAGTTAACTGCGCCCATGTTGAATAAAGTGGGCAAATTGATTACATCANCTATGTTTCTCATTTCACATCTAACGATATTGCTTTCAACGAGGCGTCAAGCCCTACCTACCATCTAAACTTTTAAAAATCACTTAAAAAATAAAGTTAACTGCGCCCATGTTGAATAAAGTGGGCAAATTGATTACATCAGCAACTTCTTTCTGAAATTGTTTCTGTTTAATGCTGTAGTAATATGCAAATTATTTGTGTAATTTTTTTTCAAAGAAGATGACATTTGCAAGCAATCATTTCCGCAACAAAAAGAAAAAAACATTTAGTTCCTAAGTATATTTGTCTTTGTTCGGAGTTCAGCATCTTTCTTTCATAATAAACGCGTATTGTGCTTATGAATTACTTATAAAAATACCCTCGCTAGAGTTCAGGCGCTGTTCGTCAACGAATGGCAGTAAATGGCTCGTTCTGAACTGCCTATTATTCGATTGTGAAGGTTGAACTTTCCTACCGGTGGAAGAAAAGTTCGTGATCGGTGTGCATTATAGCACGCATGTGCGTGCTACATGTAAGTAAAGGTGGCGCCAGGCTCAGATAGCGGCCAAGCAGCACTCAGTCAAAATGTTACTTCGGCTGTGAAAACGAACGAGACGAAGAACCAAGAAATAGGGACCATGTTGCTTAATTCATAATGATTGGATACTGCCAATCACCTTTTTCCAACTTTTCCCTGTATATATTTTCAAATGTTTCTTGAATTGTTATTAATATCTAAAAACGTCTTGTAGTTGATAAATCAGCACATTGGCCAATAATACCTCATACGACAGTATTCATACATACACAGGTTTTGAAACCTGTAGACAAACTTTGATATGTGTTCTTATTCTGTAGAGAATACATGCTACAACTGCAGAAACCATAGCTGTTTTCTGCTAGATGGTATCATAGAAGCATCCTTACACCTGGTATCGAGTATTCTATGAAACTGCTGATTGATTCCAATGATTTTTAATTTAAAGTGACTAAAGATTTTCCGAAAATACTTATTTTTTTTACCAAAATATAAATATAAACAGCAATTGGTTTTTTAAGGTTCAGATTTGCGAAAAATAAACTTACCAGTGTTGTGTATACAATGCAGGTTACTGGGACAGTCAGAGTAGCAATATGCAGGTCTATTCCAGACACTGAAATATAAAACAATATTGTTATTCATAATGCTCTTATGACATGAATAACCTTTAATAATGCTTACGTTTAAATATTTAAGAATATATATATAACCAGTTTTATTTAGATGGTCCATGAGAGAATATATATCTAAAATTAAAAAATGTCGCACATTATTTTTAAATAAAACTAGCACTTTTTTACTGTACACGCAAGATTAAACCGGTTACGTTAACTTCAACTTCCAATACATTTTTAAGAACATTTAAAGTTGTCTCGAAGTAATTTATTTTTAATGAGAAACTCTTGTGATTAGTAATTCATCTCTGTTCTTATTTGTTTTTTTGGGTACAGTCAGAGCTATGATTTTGTATCGTACTGCTTACAATAGTTAGAAATATACGAGGTCTAAAGTTCGATGGACATACCTGCAGAATAGTATAATTAAAGTTATTAGACATCATCGTAAGTAGAATAATTTTGGGAAGTCTGGCGTAATGTTTTTAAATGGGGCAAATATGGATTCCAGAGAAGTCACAGGCCGCCAGCCGGCCGCAATCTTGTGGTGTCACCCATCCGTCTAATTGGATATGGCTGACCTCAACCTTGATCCATAACCTTGACCTTGACCCATGCCCGTGAACTTGAATGACATTGAAAAAGATACGTTTACTAAAAATCCTAAAAAATCGATTCATATCTTAAAAAATCCAGGAAAAATTACATTAACGACTTGGATCACCACGTCAGATAACAATGACAAGGACTTAAAAAAGACCTTGAAAAAAAAACACTCAATAAAAAAAGGTAAAAAAACGAATAAATTCATAAAAGGTGGCAAGCAAGTTACGTTACTAACTACGAACCTCATATTGAATATCGGTGATCTTGACCTTCACATTTCACATAAACCTTGACCTCGCGCCCATGATTTTGGATGACAATAAACCAAAACCAGTGCAAAATTGTTTTAAAAAAATCCCAAAAATTATAAAACTGCAAAAAATCATTAATAACTATACGCATTTTTTTAAAATTATTTTTAAAAATTATGTAATAATTAAAATCTTGAATTTTTTGGCTTAGAGGGGCTGGGGAACTAGAGCCGACCAGTCACCATGTAATGAAGTTTTGTAACAACCATATTGAATCTAACCGACCTGAGCAATGACCTTTTACCTTGATTCCATTACCTTGTATGTCCCTAAATCCAAAAAATATAAAAATATCTAAAAAATATGAAAAAACTTTAAAGAAATTTAACAAAAACTTACATCTTCGTTGTTCCCCTCAGCACCATGTCCAGCAGACAACTGACAATCACCAATGTTTCACATCGGTTGATTAATTGTGTCCGCTACGCCACCGAACAGTGTTTTATTGAATGATTAATCACACTTGTTCGATCCGCCAGCAATCTTTCTCACTGTATAAACATTCTTCTCCCCTTTTACCATGCCATTGCTCATTCTGTAAAATGCACTAAACCCACCATATTAAATTTTTTCGTTTGTCATTTGTTTGCTTTTTCCCCACGTAGGTGACGCTAGAGTATTAATTATCGATTTTTCTGCAAGAGGAGCTATTGATTTATCCACCATGTTTGTTGTCGACCCTGACCCTAATTACATAGATCTTTAAAAATCGAGAAAAATCATAGTCCATACAAGTGTTCATTACTAGCTAGTCACAACAAGGATCCATACCGGCTAACCATACTAGCCAACGNGCTAGTCACAACAAGGATCCATACCGGCTAACCATACTAGCCAACGAATGACTCCACCTATGACTAACTCCACCGAATACTAACTCCACTGAAGACTGATTCCTGGCGAGATTGACTGAGCACAAAACTAGCTCTTGACGAGACCATATCCTGCAAAACTGACTAGAACAACAGACAAGACCAACCTGCCATACCACACACCTATACACACGATGATAGACAATCTCGAAAAAAAGTATCTGCTAAGAGACTTGTACCTAATCTCTTCGCACAAAAGCTTTGCAAAATTTGCGCAAAACATTTCTACCACAGCTGACCATATCAAAGGGTTATACTAACTTACCAATCCAACTGACCAGGCCAAGCAACAAGTTGCGAAACATTCCTCAAAAATATTCCCCTGAATCATTCTTTTTAAACGACCTGAGTAAGACATAAAACTTCAGATCAAACTAAAGCCCTCCTGCTGCACACGCCTACATTTCTTTTTTCTAAACAGACTCTCGCAATCGATTGTTTACACCACTTATTTAATAAGTCTTTCAGAGAAGCAAAATGGCCTGTATAAGAAATTAAACACACATTAATACGTATATATAAATTTAATTTGTGTACTGATTATATACATTACATCTTTCTTATTATTTTGTACATTCAATCTTTTCATTTCTCAGATGTTTGCAGATCATGGATATNTATATACATTACAACTTTCTTATTATTTTGTACATTCAATCTTTTCATTTCTCAGATGTTTGCAGATCATGGATAGTAGCCAACAGTCTCATTTGATGTAACCCCGATCCTTCAGTTCATCAATGATTGAAGATATCTCAACAAAGCGTCAGAGATCCCCTCGTTTTTGCAGGTCAATCAAACATCTGAGTCTATCAANATGATTGAAGATATCTCAACAAAGCGTCAGAGATCCCCTCGTTTTTGCAGGTCAATCAAACATCTGAGTCTATCAACAAGTTCATTCGGTTCTTCTGTAAATATGTAACGAGAGTTCTCCATACCTTCTGCCTTCTTCGCAACACTTGTCGAAAGAAACTCGTTGGTAAAATGTGTGCGAACAACGAGAGAATAATCATCCTTATCATAAGATACTTCAACAGTGTCACCATAGTAATTATCATTAATGATATTGTAATGATCGTCTTGACCTCCTGTTGTATCCTCACTATCAAGTTTACTTTTCTTTGTAGGAGTCACATGGTCATCACCAGTATTTAGAACAGACAACCGTTTATTTTGAATTCGTCGACTTTACGTTAACGCCTTGCAAGTGTATATTCCGCACATACTAAATCTATCATGCTTCATAGGCATCTCTTTCCATCATTATCATTAATTCTCTCGTCATAATCGTCTGCAGAAACCGTAGGCATCGGTAGTGTAGCTGGCGGTATTGGCGATATCACTTGCTGGCCCCCAGAAGAAGAAACCTTTATGATCTTGATGTTTTCCTTCACTTATCAACTTGCATAAACTGATTGTGGTCATTACTGTAATGCCTTATCATGCGAGTTCCCTCGTCATCTGCAAACATTTAACGTAGTGTATTAATAGGGGGTACCGAAGTCATGACATGCTGTTTCTCAGTGGGCGAAAAAACACTACACTAGCCTTCATGTGTTTATTTAAGTTATCACGTCTACTGAACTGTCTGGAACATTTATAGCAGCTAAAAAACACACGATATGGGTTCTTCAAATAGTCACTATTCTCATGTCGCCGCACATTGCAACTTTTACTCAAGGACTTTGCACAGTGACAGCATTGTTTTCCATGTAATTTTTGGGCAGCCGTGGAGGCATGCATGTAGTCGTACATGGTTTACACGATTCCACATCGTCAGTGGCTTGCATCGTCTTCAAGCACACATGAATTCATACACTTTACTCCTGCTGACTGACTCCTGTAGACTGACTCTTGCAGACTGACTCCTGCAGATTGACTCCTGCCGACTGACTCCTGTAGTCTGAGTCCTGCAGGCTGATACTCCTGCTAAGATGTTACTGATTTGCTTGTTAAAAAAGAATTAACGTGTGATACGTAAAATTATTCATTTAAATGTGCAAATAATTCATCGCGGAAGGTGCCGCTGGTCGACCGGTATTCTCGGGGATCTCCCGGTTTCCGGATATTGCATTCCATTACAGCTTTATTCTCACCTCACTTCACACTCATCGGCTCTCAAGAACGCTTTGTTAGGAGCCGCCCAAATATCTCGACTCATCTTAAACCACATATAAAGATGGCCCCAGGGTCTTTTACTCGAAAAGCATTAAGACTATGTACCATACTTGGTTTGCTCTTAGCTGAGTGTATAACCTAACGGGTACCTATTCTCGTTAATGAATATCCACAACTCTTATGTAGCAGTTTATAGTCAATGGTTATTTTCATCTACTTTCCAAATTAATGATACGTATATGAGTATACCTACCTGTCTATTTTAAATATGTGCTTGACTTGGTATTAGGCGCGTCGTTCCTGTAAATTTTTCAGCCATTGTAAACTTAAATATAATATATAAGTAACTTTCTACCTCATATCACTAAAACATTAATACAATTAGAACAATGAAGGCCACCTAAAACTGAAAAAATTTAGTATCTTTCTTTCAAACTGGAGGTATTACCTACGTGTAGCTATACGCCATATTTCTCGCTCCAGTAAACATATTAAAACTAATCCTATTTAAAAAATGATCTACTGTGTGACCCAAATTTGTCAAAAACTATCATCAACCGTCCACTTTTTTTAAATTTGTGGCGCCAATATATTTTTTTAGAGCTAGTATTTGTGGATGAAGTTGCTGTTTTGTTATACATACGATATAAATAAGAATTTTGAATATGGTAAGTATGTGTAAATTTTTCATGCATTTTATTAAAAATTTTTTTCTCTTGCAGAAACAAAAAACAACAGTTAAAAAGATTTTAGTAATCGTAATTCTTGAAAAATGGTAAAACGGTGTCATTGATAACTCTTGAATTCTTAGCTGATTTTTATTTTCGTTTTACTCATATTTTTTTTTATTATGAAAGCAAATAGACCTACATATGAAAACTTGGGTATTGGAGTTTAAATTTAAGGTAAAACCTTTTACTAACATTGAATGAAAAGCAATATTCAATCTACATTTACATTGGTTGAAACCCCGTTACTTCGAAATGACCTTAACTAACAGTGAATTCATTACGTATCTATGTTACTCACTCAGTTATTTCGAAGCCTGTATGTAGATGTTTTCACTTTGTAGCAGTCAGTTCTTCGTATATATAATTCGGTCACACACAAGTTGTTTCCAGGGAGTAATTAAAATGAATAAGTAATCGGATGTGTACCATTTGCTTGCCCATGAAAAAGTTATATTCACCCCTAGCTTTCCCTCTCTAACTGTTCGTTTTTAAAAAACATTTTCTGCAGTAATTGTTTTACGTTAGTTATTGTGGTTTATATGAAGTAGAATTTTCATGATAACTAATACAAAAATTGGTTGGTTGAATAAAATCACCTCATATTAAATTGGTGTTCAGTGTACAAAGCGAATAATGTCCGTGGCATAAACAGTACCTGTATTTGGCGAATATTGTGCAATAAATGACGACAGTTTAATTATATCGATCTACAAAGCAAATATTACAACATTGAAAAAAAAACTTCTTCAAATTGAATTTTTTTTTGTGTCTGAATGCTTGTTGAATGTTAAAAAAATTCTAAGCTGTAACAAAAAATTTACTTTACAATTTTTAAGGCGAGCTTCTATAGATCCACAACCTAAATGAAGCTAAATATTTACATTTTGTATTTTTCATGAGGCATTTGTAAAATTGTAAGTATTTCAGGAATATCAAGTCATGACTAATGCGGAAAAAAGGTTTTAGATATGTAATCAGCTACAAGATTAGATAAGTTCTAGAAAGTGTAGTTCTTGTCATATATATAGATACATTGGTAAGTACGCAAGCAAAAGGAACTGCTCAATTATAACAATTTGTTTCACGAATATCATTATCTCCAACACTGTATGTCATCACTGANGGTTTTAGATATGTAATCAGCTACAAGATTAGATAAGTTCTAGAAAGTGTAGTTCTTGTCATATTTATAGATACATTGGTAAGTACACAAGCAAAAGGAACTGCTCAATTATAACAATTTGTTTCACGAATATCATTATCTCCAACATTGTATGTCATCACTGNCAAGCAAAAGGAACTGCTCAATTATAACAATTTGTTTCACGAATATCATTATCTCCAACACTGTATGTCATCACTGACTGTTATCTTCACACGTTATTCCACTGCTGTTTCCTATATGTACGTTGCAATACGTTACAAAAGCACGAATATCCAGAAAACCCATTTGTTTATTACCAGCGTATTCATAAAACCACTGAGAGGAGTCCAATGATATTTTCACTTTCACCAACGTTTACTTGAATTAACAAATTCGTCGCCTTATAATGGTAATAGTATATAAAATTATTCACTTACTACTGCTTGATTTATCAGTGGAGGGGCAAAAAAGTACCAATTTAAACAGTAATTATTCTTTGAGTTACGATGGGAAAAAGTTTTGTTTAAGTAATTAATTTTTTTTTCTTATGGCGCTACCATAAGAAAAGTGAAATATTTTGTTTGTTGAAACCAATTTTATTTTCTTATTTGGTTGCCCCAAATCATAATATTTGTTTGGTGCAACTAACGAATGGTTTACTCTACGTACATGGAACTCTTTAAGTTAATATAAAAAGACTTGTAAGCCCGACTCAGATTCGTACATAGATCGTTTGCACCAGAGCACTAGGTTCTAACCTGCTTAACCAGCTTTACTGTGTAGTTTCCATTGAACATGTTTTATTAGGGTTTCATAATATTATTGAGTATTAATAAATAAACTACCAAACTCTATTGCTATCTTAATTCTCACAAAATTTACAAACGAACCCTTGTGCTTTATTTCCGAACCAAGCCAATCAAATGAATGGCCAGACAAATATTTACAGCTTATTCAACTAAATAAGTGTCGACCGAAGGCGACACTAATCTCACCTTGATTAAATGCCAAAGCAGGCACGTAGATGGCGATTGGAATATATAGAAAAATTGATATGTCGAAAAGCAGCGACACAAGAAATCGAACCTGCTTGTTAAAGCGCATCTCCAAGTACTGAAACAGAAATTTTTATAAATTTTTAAAGCTGAAATATAAGCACAAATAAGCAGTGAAAATTTTTTTTTTTATTAGAACGTTAGAGCTGAAACCTTTTGACGTTTTATCGATTGGATGCAGCGACATAACATTATACGCTATGACTAAGATTTCAGTATAAAGGATAATTAGCTATAATATTAATTAACAAGATGAATGTACATCCTAATCTTGGGTTGACATTCACGTAATAAGGTCTATAGGTTCGGACTTGTAGATACCCGTGTTTACTGAGAGAGAGAGTATGGAGTGTGGCCCCAAGACTGTGAGTCGACTGAATGCAATGGAGAAGTTAATGTAAGTACTCAGAGAAAACCCACCTGCCAACTTCAACGTGCGCCACGTTTCCCAACACGGGAATATCCGGGCGTAACTCCTCCAGGGATCAAACCTGTATCACCGTGTGCAACTAATGTCAACTAGAGGAAAATATATTTAAAGCAATAAGTGGAATAAGAAGGCCACTGGTACCACATACAGCTGGATTTAAATGATTTAGAAAATGTAAAATAAAAATATTTCTTTTGAAAACTATGTAATTCTATATGATAACACCCTATACACGTCGCACTTTCAAAGTTACTTTTCAAATATCAAACCTGCTATCGTATTGCTCGGAATACACTCGAGGAAGTAGGTCCAGTTATTTTTAAACTCAGTGGATAACTGAACGTCGTCATCAAAACCCTAAAACTTTTCTCTACAGATAGCGACAGCATGAGTCATTTTCTTTCTGGATGGGGGCCACGGTTGCTGAGCGGTTAGACTGTTCGCCTCCCACCAAGGCGAACCGAGTTCAATCCCGGCTGGTTCACTCCGGATTTTTTCAAATGGCAATAGTGCCGAACGATGCCGCTGGTCGGCAGGTTATATCATGGATTTCCAATTTCCCTCGCTCTTTCACACAGACGATGCTTCATATTCACCTCACATCGCCCTCAACGGTTCTCAATACCTCGCTGTTAAGAGCCGCCCAAATCTCTTCACTCACTCACTCTTTTTGTCTGGATTTTACAATGGAGTCATTGTTCAAGAAGTTTTCCAATTTTAAGAATATCATTGCTAAAAATTGCGAAAGTAACTAAGTTGCTAATAAAATTAAAATTACTCCCTTTAAATGGATACTAANAATATCATTGCTAAAAATTGCGAAAGTAACTAAGTTGCTAATAAAATTAAAATTACTCCCTTTAAATGGATACTAACAACTGAATGAGCTAGGTCAAATAATGGTACCTTTAGAGTACCCATGAGCGTCATTACCTTTACCTTGCCTTGACACCACGAAGGCAGGCCAGAGATACCCGTGGTGTGTGAGGCCGGGTATCATCCTGATGGAAAATGCGGCTGTCAAGCTGCACCAGGGAGTGAAGCTAACATGGTCGCAGAGTTTCATGGACGTGTCGCCGCGCCAACAAGATTACTTCATTCCCCACCATTGGGGTGCGGGANAACATGGTCGCAGAGTTTCATGGACGTGTCGCCGCGCCAACAAGATTACTTCATTCCCCACCATTGGGGTGCGGGAATCGCATGAAGTGGCATCCCTTACCACAATACATTTTTCTGGAAGGTGTGCCGCTATACAATGAAGCGTGTATCACGGCGCTGACCAGGCAGTCCACTGACTATAATTCGGGGGTCGTCGGTATCCAGACAGAACAGTGATCCGTCGCTGCNCGGCGCTGACCAGGCAGTCCACTGACTATAATTCGGGGGTCGTCGGTATCCAGACAGAACAGTGATCCGTCGCTGCATACCACCCGTCGCCAGTGTGCAAACAAGCTGCCATGCTGCCCGTTTCCGGTAGTAGGTCACGCGTGCTCGGAGATGCTCAGGTCGTAATGGTAGACTTCCGCGATGACAGATTCCGCTCTGCTAACCACCTAGATATGATACTGGTGAACACAGGCGTATCCTCAACTGCCGTGACATATCAATGGATGGTGCGAAGCTACGTCTATAGAGTGCATACAGCCTGTCGCATGATGCAACAATCCTCCCTGCTGGTGGTCCGCTGGGGTCTACCCGTGCCTTCTCGACGTGTGTGTGCGCTCCTGTTTGCACTGCATCCAACACCAAATCTCGGTATAAGCATAACGGAACGGTTTATGTGACGAACAATGTGCCGAAACCTCCAACCTGCCTCTCAGAGGCTGGCGATGAGCCCTCTCTTAAACTCATCCAGCTGAGCACAGGCTTGTTGGATGCGCATCAGAGTATTATACGTATTCACTGTACTTGTCTCTGTGCCTCTCACTGCTACTAAGGCCTCATTCGGTGTCTTACAGTATGACTTACAGAGGGACACGTATGCACCCTCGTGGCATATCTACGCAAGAAAACCACATTTAATGCAAATGGGACACATGTCGGGCTATAACGAAATTGCATGGCAACCTTCGTTTTACTCGAGCGATTCAATAATGATGATACTTTTTTTTTTGTAAATGAGTGTATTTATAGTAGTGTTGGTGAAAGTTTTTATTTTAAAATACATGTATTTCAGTTTATGTATATATAAAATATTCGCAAAATAATTTTCTAACTAATAATTACTACTATGCGATGTAAGCAATACTAGAAATTTCGTGTTGAGAAAATAACAAAGCAAAGGCTGGAAATTTCTACATTTAAAATTACTCGTTATAGAAAAAATGTTACAAATATGCGGTAATAATTGCTTCATGATAGTCCCAATTTTTCGTCTTAGAGACTCAAGTGGCTCCAAGAAATGTTTTACTTGTTTGTTTCCCAAGACTGTAAAACAAGTTCATCAGTGATATTATTTACCGCACAGACGCTGGCTCTGTTTAGTTCTTTAAGAGTTACTGTTTTAAATTACAAATTTTAGAAGTTAGAGAAAATATTTTGAGAAGTAATAAATATAAGCAAGACTGTCAAAAAACGCCATTTTCTGAATGTACGTTTTTCACAACAGAAAAACTAAAGGAATACAATGTACCCTAAAAAAATTTTAATATTACCTCGTAAGTAGACGTCAGTTTCAGGTCGAAGAAAACTGGCAGGAAAACATAGTTGTTGATAACACATGCTATTACTAGACTGAATGCAATAGCATAGTACTGAGTTCCGTGTGTGTAGACTTCAGTTGGTACTCCAATCATCGACACTCCAGATATTGAACTACAAATAGAGAAAATTTCCATCTATCAACACCCCAGTTATCTAATGTGCATACTTATTCAAATTCTACATGGTCCGGCATAAAAACATACAACATTTTGAAGGCCAATAAGAAAAGCAATATAAATTGTAGGCAAACCTTTAGAACAACATATGTTTTGACACACAATGCAGTTTATTTGCACTCCAAATGATGGCCACCATTCTAATACACATATAAAATCGTGTTCGGAAGTGTTACGTCACGCGCTGGGTGAGTTGCGACGTAATGTTGGCAATTTCTTGGCGTATTGCAAATTTCAGTTGGACGATATCTGTAAACATTGGCAATGAGCTGTCCCCAGGGAAAAAGTCGTAAGGGCCCAGATATGGTGACCGTGCGGGCCACCCGATGTCACCGTGTAGTGGGACCACAAGGTCAAAGGAATAATCCTCTGAAAGCAACCATTGTGGCCAGCGCTGTGTGAGTGGTGGCACCCTTCCTGTTGAAACCACATAATAACATCCGGGATAGCAAGTTGTTGCGAGTTTTAATGCTGTAGCCTACCTGTTTCTAGAAAATGTCTAAACCAAAGAAGTATGGTTTTCTTGTCCGGTACACCCTCGCACCGATTGAGTTCAAAGTGTATTCGGATAGCTCTTGGCGTGGCGATCACAGTTTTGTTATGAACAGCTATTCGACCACAAACTCACTGTGCGCACCCGTCCAAGCCGTGGTTGCAACTGCAACAGCAAAGCACTGGCAGCTATAGCCCCCACCGCCATACGTCACACTTCACCAAACCTCACACTCCACCAGCGCCGGAGCAATGCCATAGTCAAATGCGGGAGGTTCACATCCTGTACTGTGCAATAAAAAACTGCATTGTGTGCCATATCTTATTGTGTAGCAGACCTGTGCCTACTATTTACCGTGATTTTTTATTGCGCTTAAGAAAATATGATCTCGTATTATGTTAATTTTGTACCACTCTCGTTAAAAAAAAATTACACAAGTACAATATTATGTAAACTTAAAAAAAAAACATGTATGGAATATAAATTTATTAAAGAAAATCTGAGTGTGCTTGTTGTATTTTACTCTATAAGAACAACATTGGGTGTGTGCTAATGTAAACAACAATTACCAATTTTCAAAATGTCCTCCATCAGCCGCAATACGTCGTTTTCAATACTGTAGAACGACAAACGTTTACTAAAGTTTCCGTGGAAGTGGAAACACAGGCAGTCACTATCGCGTCTCTCAGTAACGTACAGTGTGTCCTTCAAATTTCACCAAAGATAAACAATTTCATGGTCTTAAATCTTATGATCTGGGTGGATAAACAACACCACCTCGTCCTCCCAACAAATGTTTCATCCTAAAGCGCCCGTGTGTTTCCATAGTAATGTGATTTCTTTACATCACACGCAGTTCCATACCTCTCGAGTTTGTTACGCAATCGTGTCATTACCACACAGTATAGGAGTCTGCCCTCCATCGTCTCTGCACCTGAATCATGTTCTCACATTTTTTAAAAACGTTTTATAATCCATTTACGTTGATCGAAAGTAACTTCGTGACCTCCGCCATTTCCCCCACATTTGTAGTGCTGCCGCTNTTATAATCCATTTACGTTGATCGAAAGTAACTTCGTGACCTCCGCCATTTCCCCCACATTTGTAGTGCTGCCGCTCTTGGCTGCAAACGGAAATACCCACAGTAAAATTGCTACACGCGCTCGCAAGCACACTAAGGTGTCCTCATAGCATCAAATACATGCAGTCCCATCAGACTTTCTTTATTGTTTTCTGGGTTTTTAACGTACAGAGAGAGTAAAAATTTATTTGGGACATCCGGCTCTTAATGAAACACCAGGTAAAATTTTTATAGTCAAGAATTAAACCACTAAAAATTATAATAATATGTAAATTATGGTACGAAAGGAAATATTAATACTAGTGCAAGGGAGACAAGGCTGTTTGTGGACTATGACCGAAATTAGATAAGGAGATAAGTTGAACCGCTGCTAGTCAGAAAGATATTTTGCTTTAAAGTGAAGCCAAGAGATATTATACATATCAACACTACGTGCAGTTCTATAACTGATAGTTAGATCGCTTGAAAATCGCCTTAGAAAGTTAGGAAGATAAACGGCCACAAGCCATACATCTTTTCACTAAAATCCACACATAAAAAACGTTCAAGAGGCTACAGTAATTTGTTACATTTAAAACATATAACATACTTTTCAGTGTGTTATAAAAAACACTGAAAAGAGTATATGGTTGAGGAAAACCACTTCTAAAACGAAGTTAAATAGTTAGAGGAATTTTGAGTTGCATTATGGCTTTACGTAAAAATCTCAAAATGAAGCATAATAAGTGCGTTACCTTACAATTAAAGATAATTCATCATGTTAATTAGTATCAAGAAAATTACTTCTTGCAAATTAGTTATGGGGTTCAACTGCATTTCATCTTTGACTTTTGAGCTTAAATTCTCGTTCAAAATAGTTAGAAGATAAACCATTACAAGTGAATCATTTTTCGGATTTCAAAAATATTATATTATGTCACTTCTATGTCTTTAATGAGCGCTTTAGCAAAACACAAAACTTTGTGTTAAAATAACATTTTGAAAATCGTACAAAGAAACCTTCTTAGTTAATTGAATTCTCATGATTAGGAAAAAATTTATGTTTTTAAAATTATGTAGATTTTTAACCAGATATGAATTATATAATATCACGCAACTATAAAATATCCCCAAAAATAAAAATAAATCGCTTTTTGAACAGCCTAAAGGCAAATGGACGTGTTGACACCGTCGGTGAGAAAGTATAGGCTATTCACGGTTATTTCAGCGCTTTCGAAATCAACCTTTGAAAAATTGCACAGCCCCCACCTGCGTATACTTATATTATATTTTAATTTGTACGCTGCTTGGCATGCGCCCAGTAAAGTTGGTAACGACGGAGAGAAAATTGATCCATGTTTTGCCGCTGAACTTTAACTGTAATGTAAACACTTATGATTACTGAAATAGTTTATTTTGCTTTCTGTTTCGTTAAGTACAAGAACGTGACGACCGCAGAATAAAGGGATGATGCAAGTGGCAATGTTACTTTTACATATAGCGGAAGAGGACACAACGTGGATACAAGTAAATCTCAAGCAGGGCTTTTAAAAGTGCTCAGTTTACCGTGAAAAGACTATAGTTAGGTAGTGTACCTGAATACGAGGGAGACTGCAATTGGCAGCACCTTCATGGAGCGGCCTCCCAGGAGGTAGTCCACTTTGGTGTCCTGCTTCCCACAAAGCCCGATGAGGGTACCGACTATAGTGGACACCGCCACCATCAAGCCAAATGCGGTGTAGTCTGCCCATCCGAAGTAAACTGCTCCAGCTGTCGTCCCATTGGTCATCCTTCACAGTCAAGCATTTACCCTCATACATATAACAATATCACTGGTTAAAGATTTCTTATAATGCTATACAGGAGCATCCAGAACCGTACTGCTATGCGGGTGTAAATGTATATTTTTATTCAGAACTTAAAAATTTGTTAGGTCTAAGAAACTATTTTAGTACCTTCCTTACTGCACTGCTTAGGTTATAACGATAAGGCGTAAAAATAAAATTACGAGAGCTCTTCAGACACCTAAAACAAAATTTCATAAATAGATATATCCATTCGGCAGCGAAACTATATTGTAGGCCTACCGCCAACTCGTCATTGTCACGCAAAGAAAACGTTACGAGTGAACCTTGTGACCTTGTAAAATTTCCGCTTATCTTGAGGTGGACGTCCGTCTCTTATGCCACGGCGCACTTAGCATGAGTGAGAGAGATAGTGCACGTGCCATAGTCGTTATGCATTAGACAACCTTTCAAATTTTTCTAAAACCTCGGGACACCGCGTTCGTACTTGTTTGTACCTTTTTCCGTGTTCGAGGCAGAGATTAAATTGACATTAGGTGGCACCGACAGAAACATCAAGTGACTTATTATTTCTTCACACAAAAAATTAAACTTACAAGTTGTCTTTTCCTCATGCAGAGCTGTAAAGGTAAGTCTATATACAAGAAGTCAACGTATTTTCACAATTCTGAAGAAAATTTGACACTATGTTAAACATGTTTGATTGTATCCAAAATACATCACATATTTCAAGTGTTTTTAACATACTGTACGTAGAAAAGTTCGTACGTGGGAATCGTGCTGGACGATGCTGCTGGTCGGCGGATTACCTTGGGGATCTCCCGTTTGCCCCGCACTTGCATTCCGACGTTGATCCATACTCACCTTCCTTCACCCTCGTCGACTCTCAAGAATACGATGTTAAGAGCCACCGAAATCTCTCCACATTCCGATGGAAAGATAGGCTTATTGATATCACTTTCTTCTTTGTATGCATGTATGTCCACCTGTGTGTCTATGCGTGTCTCAGTGTGTGCGAATCCCTCCCTAAAATCTGTTGAACCCATTAACTGTATTTCACCAAACTTGGAACACACATAGTAAAGACGCAAATTTATAAGTTTCGATCACGCTGGATTACTATTTTCAAAATGGTGATCATTTGAAAAATTGAGGGCATTATGTCATATTTTCGCAACAATATAATCGATAAAAATCAATTCGGTATTTTGACCGTCGATATTGTTATTGGTCAGCCAGTTTCAAAGTCTGCATGGAAAACTAAAGCTTTTATATCATATCCCGATAAATACTCAACCGGTACCCGCCAAATTTGGTATGGCAGTTCTGCTTAGGTAGAACACTTAAACGTGTGCTGTTCAACTTTATGAAGCATAAATTCCAAATGACGGATATATAAATATTTTATGTTAATTTGCTAATACTACCACATCGATTGACCAATTTTGACCAGACTTGGTATTCTGTAAGCATTTATTGTAAACATCTGATACGCCAATAAATAATATTCTATTCTTGCCATTTTGTATGGTAGCACCTTGTTTCTAATAATGTGTTTATATCATATCTTTGAAACAAATCTAACGAATACTTAAAAAATAGGCGATATAGTAATACTACAGTACGTCAAGTAAACCGTTATATTTTAATAAAATTGGAGACTTATTTTCAAAATGGTTGGTCAATAAACCTTTACCTTAGAAAGCTACATATATAAAAAAAATAATTTCAACCTACTTCTGTATGCTGTCAGTATCTATTACAACAAAAGAATGTTTCTACACAAAAAGTCTTTTATCAGCCATTTCGTAAGAAAGAACCACATGGAAAATAATTATTTTTCCCTATCTCAGGAAACAATCTACTTTATCATACCAAATTTTGGAACCAGGTAGTATATGGCAACTCATGTAAACTCGTGTAATTTAAGTTGTTTAGAAACTTTTTTTCCAAATGGTGGCCACAAACATTTAGCTTAGTACTCTGTATCCACGAAACAATGTAACAAATACAACTTAAAATTGTTTACTGGCAGTATATACAACAAATATGAAATCTGTCTACATAGTCCCTTTCGTCCGACATTTTGTAGAGAGTCCAACGTTAAAAATAAAGTTCGGTGATTGTTCCATATTGCGTATCCTTATGGTAAAACCATAGGAAACCCGCGAGTGCAGTATCGAGTATCCATTCAAATAATTAACTTTACAAGTTAGTGTACTATTGCGTATCCTTCCGAATTCCATTTAATGTATCCAAGTTCATGTCAATTGTTCCATTAAGCATATCCAAGTGTGGTTTTACTTAAAAAACTAAAGGTTTTCAATTAGGAAAACGTACAAAGGTGTGTGCAGGGTGTAAAATCACCATGTTGAACGCTCGGAAATTGATTTATTACTCACTGGGCATGAACACATTCCTCGTCGAGCATGACATCCTTAAACCGTCAATATAGTGTGGACGATGCAGAAAATGCAAAGCCAAGCTCGTTGACTATCGAGGTTTATTTTACTGTTGTCGACAGCGGATGGAGAATGGCACAAAATGTAATTTTTAAGTGTCGGCAAGACAGGGCAGTTTCGTGGGAGATTCAAATTTATCGCCGGGCAAGATCATCGGGTTTTGCTTTATTGTGGTGCTTGATGAAGTATCCCCGACTGCAGACTATAGTAAATTAACTTCAATGCTCGGGCAAGACAGTCGTCGCCTGGTCGAATTTCTGCCGCCAAGTGTGCATAGACTGGATGTTAACTTACAGGAAACGAATCGACGGGCCTGGCAAAATAGCCAAGATAGACGAGTCAAAGTTGGGTAAACGTAAAAACCGCATGGGACGAAACGTTCACGGCCAATGGGTTTTCGGCGGTGTTGAAACAGGCAATCCCACTAATTTCTTTCTGATGCTGGTGGAAAAGAGGAACGCCTCGACTAAATTCAAATGTATTCGTGAATGGATCGTGCTGGGCACGACGATAATTTCAGACTGTTGGCGAGGTTACAGTAACTTGGACATGCACGGCTATTTTCACCTGCAAGTAAATCACCGGAAGGAATTTGTGTGCAGTGAAAATAGTGGAACAGTTAACACCCGAAACAAACTTAAGTTGAGGCTAGGCGAAGCTTTAAGAGTACACACACAAAACATCGAATGGAGTTGGTGTTAGGTGAGGTATAGCTTTCCGTGTTTTGGTAGATGGGAAAAGTCGTGGGATGGCTACTTGGAAGAATGCATTTGGAAAAGAACCACCCATACGGGCAACGACTGCACTATTTTCTAATCCATGCAGCTGCAATGTATGAGGAGACTGGTCACGAAGGAGACCACTGTGATGAAGGCAGTTCTCTTTTCAAAAGGTCAAGTATTTACATTTGTACAAAAACTAAATAAACGGATAAACGAAATGTATATATATATATATTTTTTTTTTTTTTTCAGATACATGCAAGGATGAGTGAAACAAAGCGTTAAAATGAAAATTGCTTGCTATTTACATCAGTTTAAATTTAGGAGACTTATATAAAATTAAAGTGATAAGGGCTAGCTGTTTGTGGTATATGCTTAAAATGTATACGAGTAGTTGGTTTTCCCAGTAAAAAATTTTTAAGCGTGAAATACATGCTTATTATGGCGTAGGTTTAAAATGACTTGTTATTTAGGTGCGCAATAATTTGGTAGCACAAGGGAGGCCCAATTCAACCCCCCTTGGCGATATGTATTCAACTTTTTTGTACTTGACTAGAAATCTCACAACTCGTTTTACCGAGAAAAAATTTAAGTATGATTGGCTTTTTGTAGTGTCTGTGAAAAGACTCATTTTAAATTAAAATGACTTGTTATTTTTTTAGTCAGTTTAAAGTGTAAACAAATTTGGCTAGTAAAAAATTAAAGTTTTATTGACTTATATTGAGCGGTGTCTGTTTAAAATGACAATGAGTAGTTATTTGCATTAGTTTAAAGAATGAATGTCTGTTTATTTAATTCCGCAATACATCCGTAACACAACGGAGGCCCAATTAATACCCCCCCCCTTCCCTTTTGGCAATATATATTTAATTTTTCTATTCTTGATTTGGAATCTCACAACTGGTTTTACCAGTAAAAAATTAAAGTATGATTGGCTGTTTGTAGTGTCTGTTGAAAGTTAAAATGTTACTTGCTTGTTATTTACGTCAGTTTAAAATGCAAACAAATCTTACAAGTAAAAATATATAAGTCCGAATTACTTACTATTTTATATGTATAAATTTTTGTACCTAACTAGAATCTCACAACTGGTTTAGTTTAGTTTAGAGAAGAATCTTCAGAACAAACAGTAGATGGTTTTACCAGTAAAAAATTAAAGTGCTAAAGGTAACTTAACATTTGTACAAAAAATAAACAGATAAACGAAAAAAATATATATATATATTTTAATTTAAGGTTACATAGGTCAAATTCTTTGCTCCTGTCTAATACCTAAAAGGGTATATTTTCTAATTTTATGTAATCCACATTCTATTGGTCGATGAACAGGAACGCCCCCTTCGTCGTTTCCAACTCCCGGAGATGTTGACTTCGCTTCGCTATCTCGGTGAATCCAGTTGCCAAAATTATTTTTTTTTCTGAAAACAAAAATATTTAATTTTATATACAGATGTTTTTTTTCTCCTGGGTTATGGCACTATCGGCCGCTACAAACACTCACTTTGACTTTCTGATGATAAACTCGTTTGATCTCATGATTTTTGACATTGGGTCGTATGAAAAGTATGACCCATCATCCCAATTCTCTTCCTAACAGTATGATGCATGAGAATGGTGAGTGGGAGGGAGAGACGAGGGCGAAGAAGATTCTACAACTGCGTGAAATGGAGATCGTGAAGTCTTGGTTGCCATCACCACAGCTGCCCTGAATTGATATAGGTGCCTCTCCATTCGCGATTGCAAAATCATATGCGATTGCTTAAGATGTACGAAGGGGTCTTGTGCATCTTCGTACATATTGGACCTGAAATTCAAAACCATTGTGAACCACTATACTAGTAGATCGTAGCTATAAAATAACCTCGCTTAAAATAAAAAAAAGGGTGTATACGTTACCTATGTTGGTAAGAGTTCCTTCAGTTGATCGACTGGTGATCAATTGATATTTTTATGCGGCCAGCTTCCAATATATATACTCCCCGATGTGGGAACCAAAGCTATTTCTTTCAACTTTTGTAATCGGTTTGGTAAATTAAAAAAAGAGGGGTTAAGCTTATGGAGGCCTTGGGAGAACCTTACACAACACTCGCGAGTGCAGAGACGTGGTATATTATTTTTAAGCTTGTGAAGCCTGTGTCGTTTACTGTTGCCATAATCGACATATTTAAATCACGACTACAAAGGCGTGGATTGCATAACATTCATCAAAAACGAAGAAAAAGAAAGATCTTTGCACAACACTGGCGAGTATGATCATTAGTTTAAAGTTGGGTGACTTCCTATTTGAATCACTTTAAAATTAAGGTGATTTTTTATTTGCATTAGTTTAAAATGTAAACGATTTTCACTAGTAAAAAATTAAAGTGTTGATGTCAAACTGTTTATGGTATCAGATTAACGTTGGGTGATTTGTCTTATTTAAANCTTCCAATATATATACTCCCCGATGTGGGAACCAAAGCTATTTCTTTCAACTTTTGTAATCGGTTTGGTAAATTAAAAAAAGAGGGGTTAAGCTTATGGAGGCCTTGGGAGAACCTTAGACAACACTCGCGAGTGCAGAGACGTGGTATATTATTTTTAAGCTTGTGAAGCCTGTGTCGTTTACTGTTGACATAATCGACATATTTAAATCACGACTACAAAGGCGTGGATTGCATAACATTCATCAAAAACGAACAAAAAGAAAGATCTTTGCACAACACTGGCGAGTATGATTATTAGTTTAAAGTTGGGTGACTTCCTATTTGAATCAGTTTAAAATTAAGGTGATTTGTTATTTGAATTAGTTTAAAATCTAAACGATTTTCATTAGTAAAAAATTAAAGTGTTGATGTCAAACTGTTTATGGTATCAGATTAAAGTTGGGTGATTTGTTTAATTTAAAAGTTTTATTGACTTGTGTGCAATGTCAATTTAAAGAGTGAATGTCTGTTTATTTAATTGCGCATTAATTTGGTAGCATAAGGGAGCCAGGAATCGTGCTCCTATTGCTGATATTTATTCAATTTCGTGTACTTGAATAAAACTGATGACAATGGCTCATTTAAAAATAAAATGTGATTGACTTGCGGTGTGTGGTGTGTGGTGCCTGTTTAAAATGGCAACGTGTAGTTATACGCGTCAGTTTAAAGTTGATTAAATTACTTTCTGGGTGTGATTGTTTAGAATGAAAATGAGTAGTTGGTTTGCATCAGTTTAAATAAAAATAGTTTCCTTCTATCATTACCGGCCTACTTTAATCGTGAGTATGTTGGCATGGTACATGTGTCGTTATTATGTCAGTTTAAAGTTTAAATGAGTAGTTGTTTTAATCTCTAAAACTGGGATGGCTGAGTGCAAACTTGCAAACTTGCAATTGCAATACCGAGCCAATATTCACAAAGTGTTGCACGACTTTCAGTAGAATGAACAAACCGAAAGAGCCTGTGCATTTTAATAAGCCTGTGACTTCCTGTTGGCATCACCAACCTACTTAAATCTCGAGTGCAGATGCGTGAAGGCCTTGGAGGTTCTATAAATTCTACAACTTTCATAAAAACCAACAAAACGAAAGAGCCTCGCGAGTGTAAATGTGTGAAATACATTAGTAATTACTTTGTAGAGACCTCGGAGTTACACAACACTATTTCCAGTTTTCCTCATGACATGTTAACCTTATGGACACCTTGGTATTGCACATCACCAACCTACTTAAATCTCGAGTGCAGAGGTGTAAAGGCCTTGGAGGTACTATAAATTATAAAAGTTTCATAAAAACGAAAAAAACGAAAGAGCCACATTAGTGTAAAGGCGTGAAATGTATTAGTAATTGTCTTGAAGAGACTTCGGAGTTACACAACACTATTTCCAGTTTTCCTCGTGACATACTAACATTTATGGACACCTTGGAGTTGCACAACACTTTCCTGTTGGCATCACCAACCTAATTAAATCTTGAGTGCAGAGGCGTGAAGGCCTTGGAGGTTCTATAAATTCTACAACTTTCATAAAAACGAACAAAACTAAAGAGCCTCGCGAGTGCAAAGAGACCTGTGAGTTACACAACACTATTTCCAGTTTTCCTCGTGACATACTAACCTTTGTGGACACCTTGGAGTTGCACAACTTTCATTAAAACAACCAAACCANATTAAATCTTGAGTGCAGAGGCGTGAAGGCCTTGGAGGTTCTATAAATTCTACAACTTTCATAAAAACGAACAAAATGAAAGAGCCTCGCGAGTGCAAAGAGACCTGTGAGTTACGCAACACTATTTCCAGTTTTCCTCGTGACATACTAACCTTTGTGGACACCTTGGAGATGCACAACTTTCATTAAAACAAACAAAACGAAAGATCCTTGCACAAACTCGTGATTCGGAGGCATTGATACATGAAATGCATTAATTATAATCCCTCACTGTAAGCCAGTGAAGGCTTTAGAGTTTCCACGTCTTGATTTTTTTTAACTCATTATTAATTACACAACTCACTTTACTAGCTGGTTATTGGTTATGATTTTAAAATGTAAATGAGTCGTTGTTGGGTAGGCAATAGAAAAATTTTAGCAACAAGTCACTTCCACATGGGGATATGNTGACATACTAACCTTTGTGGACACCTTGGAGTTGCACAACTTTCATTAAAACAACCAAACCAAAGATCCTTGCACAAACTCGTGATTCGGAGGCATTGATACATGAAATGCATTAATTATAATCCCTCACTGTAAGCCAGTGAAGGCTTTAGAGTTTCCATGTCTTGATTTTTTTTAACTCATTATTAATTACACAACTCACTTTACTAGCTGGTTATTGGTTATGATTTAAAAATGTAAATGAGTCGTTGTTGGGTAGGCAATAGAAAATTTTTAGCAACAAGTCACTTCCACACGGGGATACGCCCAGGGAAACAAATGGCAAAGTGACATATTGTTCCGTTTTCAGTTTGGGTACGCCACAGGAAACAATTAGGTATTTTTCGAATNCACAACTTTCATTAAAACAACCAAACCAAAGATCCTTGCACAAACTCGTGATTCGGAGGCATTGATACATGAAATGCATTAATTATAATCCCTCACTGTAAGCCAGTGAAGGCTTTAGAGTTTCCACGTCTTGATTTTTTTTAACTCATTATTAATTACACAACTCACTTTACTAGCTGGTTATTGGTTATGATTTAAAAATGTAAATGAGTCGTTGTTGGGTAGGCAATAGAAAATTTTTAGCAACAAGTCACTTCCACACGGGGATACGCCCAGGGAAACAAATGGCAAAGTGACATATTGTTCCGTTTTCAGTTTGGGTACGCCACAGGAAACAATTAGGTATTATTGGACTTTTTTTTAAAAGGCAAATAAATATGTGAACCGAAACAAGTGAGGCGTGGTGGCAATTTCCACCTGTCGGTTTGGATATGTAAACCCATCACTTTTCAATTCAGGTTGTTTTTCATGTGGATATACCTGGGGAAACAAATGGGAAAGTGACCAATTGTTCCGTTTTCAGTTTGGGTACGCCACAAGAAACAATTAAGTGTTTTTTGAAAGTTTTTTAAAGAGAAAATGAATACTTGAATCGAAACAAACGAGGTGTGGTGCCAATTTCCGCCTGTCTGTTTGGATATGCAAACTCACTACTTTTCAATTCATGTCGCTTTTCACACATAAATAAATTTTTGGTAAAAACCAGGTAATTACAGGAAGGTTGGATACGCAGGGAGAAATTTCGCACTTTTTTTGGCCTTCTCCGGACTTAAGTTGGACAAGAAATAGACGACTTTTTGGGTGGGTTTTGTTGTATCATTGGATACGTAATATAGTGTTTTTTGGGTGATTTGGATACGCAATTCAAAACAATCACCTAAAAATTGTATTTTAATCAACCTATCTGTACCCAATTCAGGTAAAATAGCTCCAATATGTCAAATTTTGGATGAGTTAGGGGCGATGACATCTATTTTCAGCATAACAGCAGCATATATAATTAAATAAAATATGCTGTATGTCCCAAATAATGTAACTCTATAAGCTGGCAGTCGTTACAACAATTATTGACTGTGCTAATACATATCCTTTTATTCTCCACTTGTAAAGATAACACCATGTGATAAAATGGGGCTTTTATGTCATACATCGAGGACCAATCAACCGATTCCTTCAAATTTGACACATAACTATTTTGCAGTACAGCATCTGAACTTACACGATTTAAGTGACTCACATACTAGATTTTCAAAATGACTAAACTTTTTGAGTTCCAAAACATTATACTAATTATACTTAAGTTAATGCTCCTAATACTTTGTCTCTAATGCAGTTGGTTGCATGCCATAACTCGGTACGAGAGGTTCTGGGTTCGAGCCCCATGTATAGCACGTGTGCATTTTTAGTTATGTTACTAGTATTGCATTTTTCGGGAGACATCTTGAATTATATCAGTGCCAACCAGGCGTAAAATCCTACATTCAATCTACGGCATTAAGAAGTTAGTCAAAAAGATTTGCATCCATGTAGAGGAAGGAAGCTCATTATTTATATTGACCACTTCTGTTAATATTAAGATAGACTACTGTGCAGTTAAATTAAACTTTTGCCAGTAGTACCTATAAATTACCATATTTCACACATAGTCGAAATGAATTAAAAACATAACAAGAAGTTACTGATAACTAATGAGTCTACTAATATATGCATGGGTGCAATTTAATTTTAAAATGGTTCGTGAAAGCTTAGAAGGTAGGTAGGCATTGATGTCTCACTGACAGCAATATCATTAGAGATGAAACCAGAAACATTTGAAAAAGTACAAAGCAAATTAAAATACACTAGTGACTTACCCGGGACTCAAATTTCCAAAAAATCGTAAAATTAAGCTAGCTTGCAATTAAATGCATCATGGAGGTAGGATTCGGAGCATCCACTTCGTATGTAATCAGTATAAGGTTTTGAATGATAGGATTCACCAACCTGAAAAAATTACTCGGAGATCATTTTGAAAATAACTGTCTGAGCCAGTAAACACATAAGGTTACATGGTCTACCATAACTCTACTTTTGAGAAACATTTAATGGAAATCGGTTGATTGGTCTCCGAAATACGGCATAAAAACATATTTTTTTAAATAAGGGTATCTTACAAAATTGATAAAAACAGGCTCTATACACGATGTTTGTAATAGATAATGTAAGCCTAAAAAGTTTTGTTTAAATTGTTAAATTGTTTAACATGTATGCTAAATCTATGCAAATATTTTTATGGCCACCATTTTAAATTAACTGCCTGAGCCCATTTAAATTATGTAATTATATTTGGCCTTCTATAGGTATACAACATTTCTGTGGAAATTAGTAGAATTATTATGGAAATATGACGATATGTTCTGTTTACTCACCTAACCCTTTTTGCAAAAAATCCGGCAAAGAAAGATCTCTATATGCATATCTGTTGATTGGTATTCGTGATATGAGGTAAAACCTCCATTGATAATGTGACGATTTTTATAATTACAGGGCAACACTTATATTTATTAGCATATTCGATTATTGTCATAGATAAAATATACAAAGTTAAATTTAAATCTGTTACATAGTTTCGTTAATATAGAACACTAAACAACAATGTTTGTGTAGGTGCCTTTCACAACAAAGGTTTCATATACATACTCAAAACATATAAATTAATACTGCCTACCAGAATACAAATTCTTCGCCGAATTTGAAAGTAAAACCCTTGATTGTTTCCCTAAATATTGCATAAAAACTACATTATTTTATGTAGGCTATCTTACAAAATGGCGGAGAAATAAGGCTTTGCAAAGACAGTTTTGATGGATATAACTAATACTGTCAGCATACAAAGTTAAGATTAAATTTGTTTTGTAGTTTCGTAAATAAAAAATTCGGAGATAAATTTTTTATATGGCTACCATTTTGAAATTTGCACGCCTTACCCACTCAAAAATCATTAGTTAACATAGCCTGCGATATTGCTAATTGGTTGCCAAATTTAGTAAAAATCGACTGTTGTTTTGGAGATCACATTATTTTAATTCATAAGTGATACTATTATACAATATGGAAAAGAAAAGAGATTTTGTGTGCACACAATTAGTTTAGGTAGTATATGCATTAACACAGTATGCTACTCCCCACCTGTGGTGTACCGATGGGTAGTAGGGTCAACGGTTAATGTTCAATGGCACAGACTATAGGATGCCTGGGAATTGAGGGTAAATCACACAGGGACTTCATCACAACTTCTTAGTTTGGAACAAGTTTATTTAACAGGAATTTACTTATACATTCCCGGCACTATTGCGAGACTTTATACATACTCTAACGCCCCGCGAGTTCAGGCCTGAAGGGCTGGTTACAATGTACATTGTTCTGGCTATGTTTCCTACTCTGTAGGAGCATTAGTGACAGGACAGGTCCCTGAGTGACGACGAAGTTACTTATCTGCACATGTTGCCCGGTAGTTGCTCCGGAAGTTGAGATCTGGTGAGCTGGATGGCCTGGATATGTTCCGGTCATTGATGTGTCTGGTAATATAGATGGCCCTGTTAAAGGCACTCTGTAGTTGGCTTATTGCACACAGCTGGCTTCCTCTCGTTGTGACGCTTTCGTTGAAGCTCACCACTCGCTCCAGTTCTCGACATATGGTAGTAACAGACTGCTTACTACCCTACCACATCCCAGCGAGGGACCCCGGTGTGGACCCCACCCATCCTTTGTGGCTATGGGCTGCACTGGACAATCCCACTATCTCGACATGGCACTTTCGTTGAAGTTCACCACTCGACTCCGCCTTCTTGGTGTGTTGCAACTGACTGACTGGAAACTGACTGATTTAGGCAGTAACTGGCTGGCTAACTCGCGTCCCGACATGGTGAAACTACCCGTCCGACGTGACTCTGGTAACTGTATCTGATTCGGTCCTGTGTCTTACATCTCGATTTGACTGGACCCTTAATGTCGCTTCTTTCTAGCTGCGCATTCCGGGGTGGTGGTATGGTGGTATCGAACTCCGCGCTACCTGCTGCTCATTGCTTTGACTGACGGATGTGGCCGGGTTTCGATATCCCGGCCTAACTTTCTCTGCGCGGCTGACCTCTCTATGTGCGGTAATAAACTGACGTCTCTCGGCGCGGTGATAATCAACTGTCAACTGTCCCCTGACATACTGATTACGAACTATCCCCTCTGTGCGGTGATATTCACCTGATCCTTGACACTCCCTGCAAAGAGGCTTATATCCTTTCTAGTCTCCCTCCCTAATTTCCTGCACATGTCCCCTTGTTGAGACGAGGGGAGAGGTGGGAGGAAGCAGTACAATGCACTTCTTAAACATTCCATAGTTNTGGTGGCATCCTTTCCAAGCTTACTCTGTCAGCTTATTTTTCCGCGGTGTATGTCCACATTGTCCCGCGGTTAGCTAGGGAGGGGGGGGGTTCTCGGCACCACTTTCAGCTTGTCAGCGGTTTCTCGGTGAGTGTTTTCTGACTTCAGGTGAATTACGTGAACGACTATCTCGTCATTTCTCAGCGTTTACAAATTTTTCCGGGGCTTGCTAGGGGGTGGAGAGGAAAGGAGGGTGGGAGGACTGCACTGCAGGACACGTTTAAGCGCCTGGAAGCGCGTTTCTACTTCTCTGATTGACCCCAGGATGTGTTTATGGGCGGCGCTGTAAGCCGAAGTCCCTGCACTGGTTTAAGCTGGCGGGGAATTGGGGGGTTGGTTGGTGACAGCGCTGCCCTTAATAATACTCCTAATTACACTACGTGTCAGCATCAATCATACAAATTTTCGTTAGAACGAATTACATGTTTTCGACGATAAAACAATACAAATCTAAAATAGCTATATTGCCACTATTTTGAATATAAGTGTCTGACATACCGAAAACATATCAGTTAGTATAATCTATCGCAGTACATGTTTGCCATATTTTGTAGGAATCGGACAATTGTTTCCTGAGATATGACATGAAAAATTTATTTATTCGTATTGCACTCTGTTACAAAATGGAAGACCAAAGAGGCTCCATGCAGATGTATTTGATGTCTGATGTATATATATATATATACACTCCCTGCATACGAAGTTAAGTTTGATTTTATTTATTGTTTTCGAAGATATAGCGTACTATGGTAAAATATCTAGATGTCAACCATTTTTAAAATAAGTGTCTGACTTACTTGAAACATATTTTCACATATCAACTGTGGCAGTACTACGTTATTGCCAAATTTGGTAGGAATATGTCAATTGTTTCCCGAGAAATGATACAAAACCTTGATAAATTTATGTAGTGCTATCTTACAAAATTGTGGATAAAGGTTTTGTTATTTTTTTTTTTATTAGATGCTTGTCTCCATACAAAATTTGGTTGAAATTGGTTAAATGACATGTTAGTTTTACTAAATAAACCTAAAATATTAATATGGTTGTCATTTTGGATGTGAGTGCCGAATTAAATTTTACTACTTATATATACCCGGCCTATAATAGTATTTCTTACATGCCAGATTTGACGAAAATTGGTTCAGTAGTTTTCGAGATGTAATGTAAAAGATTAAATTTTACATGCGACCCTATCTTTCAAAATGGCCCACAGAAGTGGCTGTTGTTTAATTTGTGTGATTCTTGTAATACATACCATCAGAGTACAAAATTTGTTTTAAATTGGAAAAATTTTATGGAAGATATAGCAAAGAAAATTTAAATATTTGCAAGTTCACCATTTTGAAAATAAGAGACTGAAAATATTCATTTACTTATATTTACTTGCCGCATCATAATATTACTTACTTACCAAATTTAAAGAAAACTGGTTAAATATTTTTCGAGATGTAACATAAAAGCTTTGTTTTTCATGACGCTACCTTATAAAATGCCGTAAAAATAGGTGTTTGTTTGGTTTGTATGATGCTTGTTGTAGATACTGATAGCGTACAAAATTTTGTTCAAATTAGTCAAACGGTATGGTAGTGATACCAAATAAACCTAAAAGATTTGGGTAGTCACCATTTTGAAAAAAAAAAATTTGTAAAATTAAATTTAATTGCTGATACTTACCTGGAAAATCATATTATTACTAACGTGCCAAATTTGGCGAAGATAGGTTGCGTAATTTTCGAGATATGAAGTAACAGCTTTAATTGTCCTATGGTGCTATCCTCCAAAACGGTAGACGAACAGTATTATTTACATATGCTTACAACTTGCGCTGCCAGCATACAAAATTTGGTTACAATCGGTTTGAATAGTTTCCGAGATATGATATATCAACGTAAATTATAAAATGCCCGCGATTTTGAAAGTAAGCGCTCGGTGTGGTTGATAACTACAAAAGTTAATTGTCCTTTCTTAGTTATACGTGGATACCGAGTTTGGTGAAATTCTGTTTACGCGTTCATANGGGGGGGGGGGGACACCCACGCAGGCACACGCACACACACATACTCACACAAGGAGATACACAGACAAGAAAGTGATCTCTTAAGCCTTTCTTTCTATCAGAAGGCAGGGTAAAAAAATTATTAATATTGGTAATGGCCTCTAAGAAATTCTTCTCTCGTAAAATATCATTTTATTTAATTTTTGGTACGTTAATTGCAAACTAAATGTTTCTTACTGAAATATTTTCATTTTTAAGGTAAAGATTATCAAACTTATTTTATAGTTACATGTAAAAAAAAAATTATGTTTTCTTGTTTATCTTGCAGATAATTACATTGCGTCTTTTTTCATGTTATTCTCGACTGCAGTTCGTGTTTTGTAAGGCGGCACAAAAATTGGAATGTGAGTATGGCTTTGTTTTATATGAGTGACCCCAAAATTTACTTAAAAAAGGTTTGTATCTAAGTTCCATGTTTTTATATGCCTTAATTTTACGCGTACACTATTTGTGTATTTTAAGATATACCAACCAAAAACATTAATTTTATTTTACAGTAGATTATTTTGAAATATTTTTTCTAATACGCGTGATATGAAGTTGCCATTTATAAATTTTCTTATGTGTTATTCGTCATTAACCATTACAATTGGAACACGTCCAGAAGTGGAGAGAGATCTGGGCGACTCGTAACATCGAGGTCTTGAGAGCCAATGTATGTGAAGTGAGGTGCGTATGGACCAGCACGGGAATGCAACATCGGCGAAAACGGGAGATCCCCGAGAATACCCGTGGACCAGCGGCATCGCCCGGCACGATTTTCACATGCGAAAATCAGGGAGCGACCCCGTCGCGAATCTAACGCGGTTACCTGGGTGGTAGGCGAGTGGTCTGTCCACTACATCACCGCGGCCCTGTCACGTCATGAAGTTTCTTCATAAGTGGTGCCTCAATCGTCAGGTTGGCGGNCTAAGTTCCATGTTTTTATATGCCTTAATTTTACGCGTACACTATTTGTGTATTTTAAGATATACCAACCAAAAACATTAATTTTATTTTACAGTAGATTATTTTGAAATATTTTTTCTAATACGCGTGATATGAAGTTGCCATTTATAAATTTTCTTATGTGTTATTCGTCATTAACCATTACAATTGGAACACGTCCAGAAGTGGAGAGAGATCTGGGCGACTCGTAACATCGAGGTCTTGAGAGCCAATGTATGTGAAGTGAGGTGCGTATGGACCAGCACGGGAATGCAACATCGGCGAAAACGGGAGATCCCCGAGAATACCCGTGGACCAGCGGCATCGCCCGGCACGATTTTCACATGCGAAAATCAGGGAGCGACCCCGTCGCGAATCTAACGCGGTTACCTGGGTGGTAGGCGAGTGGTTTGTCCACTACATCACCGCGGCCCTGTCACGTCATGAAGTTTCTTCATAAGTGGTGCCTCAATCGTCAGGTTGGCGGGTGGCTTTATTTTACTACCCAGTTTAGGCAATGGTCATGGTAAAAAGCCAGCTGTTCCTTTTTTTTTTCTTTATAAATACTCACCAGCAAAAATTACATTTTAATTTAAAAAAAATTTAAGCATCTGTCGTCACTGTAAAGAAATAAGCAGGAATTATTTTTCATGTGACGATTATAATGCGTAAACATGTAAACGCAAATAATTGTCTTAGAAATATACATAAGTGACATGAAATGTTTTTTAGTTCATTTGTAAATTTTGTAGAATTAATTTCTTATTCACATTAATAGAATATACAACTACTCCTCAGACAAGGAAAAATTTGGCGACGCACAGAATCTTTTAAAAGTCACATACCATTAGGATGTCAAAGTATGCAATAAAGAAACTCATGTCACTAAGTTAGTTTGTGAAGTACACCACCCAAATTCATTTGTGTTTTTGGTGAAAGAAGGTAATTCACGTAAAAGTAATGTTAGTTCATACAAAAAAGTGTTAAAATATTTTAACGAATTACACTAAAACCATCTTACAAATTGAAGCAGGAAATATGTTTTATGGTATGGCGACCAGAAGCTACACTTGAGTAGCCACCACGATAAACAAAGATTCGTATTAAACATTCCAACTAGTTTTGCAAATTAAACGTGAGTACCTTCATTATTAGTTAATATTAAAAAAAATAGAGGTAAACGAAATGAGCAAAGTACGCAATGAAAAAAAAATCAACAATTTGTTTAATATAACAATCGAAAACCAACAGCAAAAATTTTAAAACATTTCTGTATTAATTCCCTTGAGTTAAATAATAACGTAACTTAAATGTAATGATATAAAATACAGCATTAAAAACAATAAGACAAAACAGCCTGTCGGAGAATAATGATAATAGACATACAAAGAAAGGGAATGACAAAATGAAGAAAAAAGTTCCAAACATAACATAAAACAGCAACAAATGCGAACCAGATGAAAAAAAAAACATAGCTAGTTACTTGGGTTTGTGAATGAGATATGTTTCTGCTCTTCCGTAATGTTTTATTCACTACGTTGTGTAGTATTTATTAGCGTGTTGTATTATAATAACTATTAATGATGTAAATAGTCGAGAGAAATCCTGTATATACTCAACAAAACATTTGCCAATCAATTAAATATAAAATTTTTTTGTACGAATGGCAAAACGTGTTATAAAACCAAAGGACGGTGAAGTCATTAAAATCAATCAGAAATTTTTTTTCAAGCGGCATGAAATAAAAAAAAATTAATTTATATCACTTGCAGTGAAATCTTTGTAAGTAACACATTTTCTTACTAATCTTAAAGGTTTATAACTTTTGACTTGGCACGACGAATGTAGGCAATTAATTATAAACTTATCAAAGACATAAGTATACGCTATTATATATTTCCGTTCCAAGATAAAAATGCGGTATTGATCGCGTTCGTCAGTTTTCTCCAAAAACTAGTTTTCTTCGTAACCGTAGTACTTTACAGATGGAAATGAAGCAATTAATTTTTTTGGGAAGATGATATAACGTTTAAAGATTTATAATGATATGTCGAGTCATTTCATAAATAAAACATAAGGCACACTCACCGCCCAGAGGACGACTGTTCAAAAGTCTTGTCAGCGTTCATCTTCTTTAGTAGATGTCACGTAGTCACCTCTTAAATGTAAGATAACGCCCAGACGTAACAGATTTCCGTGCCCAAACAATGCCATATTTGTACTACCTAGACGANCATATTTGTAGTACCTAGACGACTAAAATGTATTTACACTCGTAATCTTCTATTGTACTATTAAATTCCTGCCTTAAAGATTGTCCTTTTCATTGTTCTTTGACAAGCCATGCGGTAAGAGATAACTCACGTCACAACGCGATAGTACATGTGTGTAAGTTTGCTGCTCCTAATCTCATGAATATATTCGTACTCTTGAACTTCCTTATGTTTGTATCGGTTGTACACATTAACTTTAACGCGAAAAAAGCGTTGGTTGGATAGTAACCTACAAATATATAATGAATAACCCCGTACTTATATTTTCATAAAAACGGGTATTACCAGTCTTTAAATATCTTGCTGCCAGTAGGATCATAGTGCTGCTTGTCAAAGACATTGTAAAATATTTAATTCTGAAATTCAAATGCATCTCCTTTTAAAAACGCAACGTAATAGTTTCAGAGAAGCCTAGAAAACCAAGTTGAAATTTTTCACGTTTATGACAATGCAAAAATACACAAGACTAACCAATGTTTTGGAGTTTCATTCTCATTGTATGTGTTCACACACAAACTCACCGCCGTATGCTCTGCCACGCCTATGAGACGTCTAAATATAATGTATCGTTGCAAAGAGAATAAAATCGATGACACAAATGACTGATTACAGCATAAAGAGTATCAAAAACAAATGGGTCGTTTATTCGGACAATTAATTGTTTCTTTTTGTACCTTGTTACAATTCATATAGCGTTCGTACATGCAGCGGTG
>NQII01007380.1:0-100857 GCA_002778355.1 Clitarchus hookeri
GAAAGCAGGGCTTCGTAAAAACCAGTGGAGAGTGTGGTTCCTGGAAAATAGTATGACAGTTCATATTTAAATGCAGGCATAACTTATCTTCTTTGCACATGTAAAATGTAAAATAATGTGTGGAATTGATTTGTAGTTGTTACTTAATTAAACTTTTTGTAATCACTTTGTTACCATTGTTTTATTGTGCTTGTTTGTGTTTTTAAGTTGTTGCAATAAATATGACATTTTAATTTTTCCAGTTATCATTTATTAGGATATATATTGCTTTTTACAAAAGTGTACCGTTAATGAGGCAACCAGTCATCTGATAACAGGGATAATATTCATCAGTAGTTAATGGTTTTGTGTTTCTGCCTCATTGAGCTGTGAAAGAGCTCATAAAAGTTAGGTTCCAAGACTATCAACTTTCTTTGCATTTATTAGGTATTATGCACCCTGCAATAATTATTGTTGCTTATTTTATGTGAAGGTGTTACTAGAGAGGTTTATTCATTATTGAAACTGTGTTGACAGCACCCATGACTTCTTGCTGAAGTGGTACTGATTTTGCAACTTTATTTTACTGGTACCATAACATTTTAACCTAGTTGAAAGTCTAGTGTGGCAATTTACATTTTATTCAGTGCAGGTCTGTTAAATACGGTGTGTCCTTCAGTAGGTGCAGTTTTTCAATTCCCCCTTGCTCCACAATTGGTACAAGACATAATTTGTAACAAATTTATGTTTTTTGAAATTTGAGGTAACGCCTGTGATTCCACCAGGTGATGGGCTTCCTAAATTACATGCATTAGTATTACATTTATTGTAGATAAGCTGGAATTGTTTGTTTTTGCAGCTTCAGTATCGTTATGTTGCCTGAAATGGGGATGTACGTAAAATTAATAAGTAATTTTCCTTTCAACATCTGTTTCACAACTCATATTTTTAAACAGGTAGTATTTGGATTCACAATTGATTACTGTACCAGTGGCAGTCGAGTGACGCGGTACTGATTAATGTTAATATTAAAAGTGTTAGAGTACTATATTTACACCCATTTTGAAAATGTAAATTTACCGGTACAGCTGATGAGAGTGGTTTGAAGCTGTGCTTATCTTATGTTGAGGTCAGAGGGCTGCCTGGATTTAGTTATAGATGCATGTGGCTAATTCCCAGCATCTGAGTTCTGGCCTGTAGCAGGAGCCAAAAGACAGAGATGTGTTGTCTTATTACTTTCTGCCGGAGGAAACTGGCTAAGCCAGCAAAATGTTGCGATTGCACAACCGTGTGAAAAATGTGTGGTCCTTCTTTGCGTGTGTACCTTTTGACAAGTACTAGACTGTTAGTACTTAAATTCCTGTCCTTTTATATAAATGTATTTAAAAAGGTAAATTTCTTATAATTAATGCGTGCTGCATTTTCAGCAATGGTTAATGACATGTCCGGCAGGTCCGCAAGGTCAATCTGGACGTTAGCATCTAGAAAGCCTTATCGGCATAGCCATTGGGTTTACTCAGGGTACTCATAGTTTCGTACTCCACAACTGCTCCATCTCATCTTACTTCACCCTCGCCAACACTGTAAAAACCATACATACACACACATTACAAGTAGGCAAGTCTGTTCACCCTTGGAGGGTGAACAGACTAAGTCTACAAAGTAGGCATCTAATTTTTGCAGACATGAATGAGCTTCTGTTTTTTTATGACTAAATACTCTCTTCATAGTTCATTTTTTGACAGTGTTAATATTAGCCAAGGTCTGTATTATTTAAAAATATTTAGTGAAATTTAAAATAAATTCAATACATGTTGTTTATGTAAAGTTAGCAATTTCAAAATCAAGTAGTTATTTCATGCTGAAAAAGTTAAAATAATGTAACATGATGCAATATTTTACTGTATTGTTAGGTTCGGTTCAAGTTATTTTATGTGAATTAAATCACATTTCACTTGGGTTGGTGTTTGGTTCACTATATCATCTGTTATATTTCCCCATTTTCAAACTGCGTGTATGAGGTGCCTACATGTACACTTAAAATGGAGTATATCGTGGTATTTACGTTCCTTTCTACCAAGAAGTTAATTGTTGGTGACAGAACCAGAAGTCTCACAGTTGCATATTCGACAGAATGTTTGCCACTTGCAGTGATTCTGAAGGATATTTGTGGTATTTTCCTGTTTTACTTCAATTGCAAAGTAAGTACAGGTGAGTGAAGATTCATTACATATCAATTTCACTGTGTGAGCATGCTGTAAGTTGCAAAATACTGTAAAACTTTGTGTATTACTAATATCAAATTTTACCCTATAGGAAGTTTTCCTGTTTAGTAAGCAAAAATTAGCATTTTTTTTTTAAACTTCCTAACATGGCTTTACTATGTATGATCTTTGGGTTATAGCAGTAAGCAAGTTCCCCCACCCTGTGAAAAACGGTTTTTATAAAGTTTATATTACTTAGAGAATGGGCAATATTGAAAATATGCTGAAAGAGTGATGCTTAAAAGTCCTTTAGCCTGCATGCACGTTTTTTTCGAAGTTGATAAATTTATAATTAGTGATTTATATTTTTGACATGTAACATAACTTTACTAATTAATAATTTTAATACATTTTTTTTGTAGTTAGTAAATTTTAAATTAATTATTTATATTTTTGCCCTTTAACATAACAATTAACTGATTATTTATGTACACATTACTATTACTACAATTGCAGCTACGTATTTCTGAATAGCAAGTTTGCCTAAAACGTCCCATGACTAGGGGATCAGCTGATAATGACAGCATGAAAATAAACAACATCCTTGCCATGTGGCCGATCAGCTGATGGCGGAAGGATACGTAGTCAGATGTAAGCACTGGCGCTACTTTCGCCGAACTGTCAGAAAACGGCCTTCTTATACCGTATGGACTATACAAACAGCTGACGAGCATCTCGCAGTGCAGCTCTCCTACGATGCAATGGTAGTTACTGCGCATGTGCGCGAGCTACAGGCCCTGTAAGAGCACACAGCCACTTATATATATATATATATATACAAGTACAGAGAGTTTCTAATTATAGTGTCTTATATTACAAAATACTTGTACGGCAAATTACAAAATAGCAATACACAAGCAACCCCTCTAACTGCCACACTTCCAAATTTGGTAGACAAGTAGTGTAGCAGTTTATGTAAACTAGCATGTTTTAAGTAGGTCAGGCATATATTTTAATAATTGCGACCATATAGCCAATTTACCTTGGTATGCTAAATCATTGGAACCAAGTTATTAATTCCAACTAAACTTTGTATGCTGGCGGTATATATTGCAAACTATTTAAAGTGTAGATTAAAAGTATCTTTAGTCCACCATCTTGTAAGATATCATCAAATTTACAATTTATTATTTATATCATATTTCCGAAAAATCCAACAAATATTACCACATTTCTCATAGCCTAAATATAGCACTACAGAAGGGAATTTAATGTTATATGTTTTGAGTAGGTCAGGCACTTGTTTTAAAATTGGCGTCAATATCGATATTTTGCGTGAGTATGAGTATTAGGAAAATGGGCCTTCGGAGTCAACTGGCTGCTGGCTGGAGACAAGGGACGAGATGTAGCCATCTTGTATGATGTCACATGGCAACCTCCTGCCCTGTACTTCCTCCTTGACGTCTGCCATCATGAATTTACCCTCCTACTCAGTCATTCCCAGCCAATGGCGGCCATATTGATCCATACTTCATGCTTTTATATTCAATTTAGGTGGTTTTCTCAGAGTCCTCCTGATCTTGCCATTACTTCTTCGTCACCACTTAACATTCTTGCATTAAATGTGTAAGGTTTTCCCAAGAACTTGCGTTCTATTCGGCTCGTTTTCACAGAGTCCTCCCAATTTTCTTACTTTCTCATTTCTTTCATCTCCTCACTTCATGCTCTTGCATTTGCCATTCCTGGCCAACGACGACCACATTGAGCGTTCCTACTTCATACTCTTGCATATCGTTTGGTGGTGGTTTTCTCAGAGTTATCACGGTTGCTCTTTTTCCCCACTCCATGCTCTTACACTGCTGGCCAACAACGACTATATCCCTCCTTATTGCACATGCATTCCCATCTTCTCAGATTAATTCCTTCCTTGTCCCACTTCTTGTTCTTGCATTTCAATTGGGGGAGGTTTAACCCATGCTATCCCCTCCAGGTCGCCACCAGGGCACCAGGCTCACCTCACATGCGTAGCTTTCCCCATGCAGTCTGCCCTGTCTGTCCCCCATGTCCTACCACACACCACCACAGCTGCCGCCCCCTCGATGTCAACCTAAGGCGAAGCAGACAATACACTGCATGTGGACCGGGACATGGACTGCACTCGCACGCGTGCAGGAAACAGCTTCGTTATGTCACAACAAGTAGAAATGAGTTAGTCACATTCACAGCAGCATGGTCGCTCTCACCACCACCCTCGCAGTGTTGCCCTCCACTTACCCATCCACATGGCACAACCATGCGGACAGCTCCCGGGCTTGGGACCGGGGTGGTACACTGCACTAGCGAAAACACCACCGGGATTTGTTTTTCCTTCGATACAAACAAATCGTGTGTGAGTATAAGGAAAAAGAAACACCAGCAGTGTCGCAATCACAGTGTACAGGTGGCGTACGACATTAGAAAGGAAAAACGACCACCAAAAAAAAATTGTACAATGGAATGCACAGACAGGCTACAGCAAAAGGGAAGTGTGCAGTAGAGGAAGACGAAGAGAAAAGGAGGGGACAGCGCAATAACTAGTGAATAAAAGCAAGTGCGATGCGATCACTAGTTACTATAGTGCTGGTGTGATACGAAAACCATTTCACTTTCTCTACCCCAGGTCGGAGACAAATCCCTTGTGCAAGTAGGTACATGAATGATTGTAGAATGCGAAATAGTACATGTATCATAACATGTCGGTAACACGCCTGACAATGTAAGGATACCTCTTGGACAGGCTACAGTATGCTACCATCCAGCAAACCTGATAAGATGAATACGGCTCTTGCATGTACTACAGTATGCTGAAACAGTGTACAGGTATGGTCACGAGTGATTGCAGAAACATTATATACTGCTACCATCACTCAACAACAGCATTTCTGGCAAGATGCATATGGCTCTAGCATGTGTTATAGTATGCCATTGGTAAAAAACACACACTATTTTAACTAAGCAACATGCACATATCAATCATTGTGGGAGAGGAGAATGGAAGTGCTTTAGCTTCGATAAACCCCTGGCGAGGTACTGCCTCCTACTATACATCCCGACCACATTCACTCTCCCGTGGACAGACACATATATGATGATACATGCCAGCCCTAGAGGTGCAGGTACAGAATATTATTAGTCATAGTAGCCGTAGGGGGCGGTATGAATGGCATCGTCCAGGATCTTGCCTTTGTCGTCCATCCACAAAAGAGCAAGTTTGTTAGTGCTTTCGGTTTATGCTGTTGTCCTATTCTTTCATTACTTTCTGGTTCAATAGTATATGTTTATAATTTTCTATGATGATGTTATTCTGTACAATACTCTTCTGTACCCCTTTAGCTCGCTTCACTTCCTTAGCCTTTCATCTATATGCATACAGCTTCGCCATCAGCGCAACAAACTCTATCATATAATTGCCTTCTCACTCATCCTTGAATTTTACAATTACCCTTGCATTGGCGGGTGAGTTGCAGGGATGAGTGGAAAGGTAGGTATTGGTGTCGAACTGGGCCATAAGTGCTGGGTATGAGGCGAGGTCCCTGTAGAAGTCGCAGCAGGCAATCTCCATAACAAAGGAGTCAGTGTCGGTGATTATCAGACCCACATTACTACCATACCGAGCCCTCATTATGTCGTAGTGGATGCGGTACATGAGAGTCTTTGACAGGTCAATTATGGCAAAGCCAGCGTAGATAGGCCTATCAAATTCAATATGTTCATGCTCTGATTTTACCAGCTATAGCGATTTTTTCACATATTGTTCGACATTTGAAAGCTGGTTTGGCAAAAAGCTTCTTCACACGCTATTAGGTGCATAACATTTCCATGCACTGGCCTTTACATTCATTTCCATGAAATTGCCATACATAGCATTGTTTTTCAGCTTGTTAAAGTCCTTCTCGAAGGAGTTCATTGCTTCCTGGCGATTCGCCATGTTCAGTTCAATATAAGTGGTCAGACATGTCTTCTGGTTGAAATGTAGGATGCGATGTATAGCCTTCAGCCTTAGCCCATGACCCAATGCCAGCTTGAGGTTAACATAGTGCACATTATAATTTCTCTTTATCTCAAGAGTGGTCATGAAATGGTTTTGTTTGGACCCCGGGGGACACTCGTTCAGCGGCAGGAACAGAATGTCCTTATGCTCCTCATGGAGTGTGGTAGGGTACTCTACATCCACCTCCAGTATGAGCCCACATCATCATCGTCCAGCCTTGACATAACATCGATATCTGAGCAAGTTCTTTTGAAACCANAATGCCAGCTTGAGGTTAACATAGTGCACATTATAATTTCTCTTTATCTCAAGAGTGGTCATGAAATGGTTTTGTTTGGACCCCGGGGGACACTCGTTCAGTGGCAGGAACAGAAGGTCCTTATGCTCCTCGTGGAGTGTGGTAGGGTACTCTACATCCACCTCCAGTATGAGCCCACATCATCATCGTCCAGCCTGGACATAACATCGATATCTGTGCAAGTTCTTTTGAAACTACCATATGGCAGCAGCAGGGACATTGCCCATCCATTTAAATCATTAGCATCTACATACTGGAAGTAGGTAGATAGCCTGCTGGCATCATACATGGCCGGGACATCCTGGTTGTTCACCATCACGTGATGCTTGATGACCTGAGCCACCCCTCCCTGGATACCACTTTCTATAAACAGATGAATGTCGTAGTCGACAAGGAGGTATAACTCCACCCGCGTCCTGCGTAACATTATATCGAACGAGAATCTGGGGGCACTCACATAGCCGATACAATCAGGTCCATAAGTGGATAGACATAGCCCCCGGAAGTTCTCGAAGATGTTGCACAGTATCAAGACAACTGTCTTTAGATAGAGCTCCGAGTTCCTCTTTAACATACTGCATCCGAATGTCACCCAGACTGTTTGCGCATGCTGGTAATCCTCTTCGGTAATGCCACATCTGGTGAGGTGGTTGTGAAAAGCTGCAATGGGCGGCAGCTGTGGTTCAGCAAGCTTCCCCACAAGTCGACATAGTCGTAGGGGAACACACCTTTCCGAGTCACCAACTCGAGCTGATCGGAGTTTAAGATTACCATAGTCAGAAATTCGGAAGATGGCAGGTTCTGCACAAGCATTGCGAGGCTGGCAGACATGAACACAAATGTGTCGATAAACTGAATAGAGAATTTGTCGCCTAAACATTTACTGACGGTGATAAGTTTCTCTTCCATGTGCGGGACAATAGATATGTTCTGGGTATCACAGACAAGCTGCCTAATAATGAAATTATTGTCTGTAACAGACAATGTCTTGCAGTTTGTTACAGTTATTGCATGCTACTCTGATCAAATTGCCGGTGAAATTGTTGTGGTCGTGCACCTTGCGGTTATGACAGGCGAAGATGCCGGAACAGTGGCAGCAGGTGGTGGCCAGAGCGTAGCCAGTCTGTTCGCCTGAAGTCAGCGTTCGCATAGGCTCGGACTGGCTATATATTTCGTTTACCAGGTCGCCTATCCTCACGACTTTCTCCATGCATTTCTTGGACGTGTCTTCCCCGGTGTACCATTTCACATCTGCCGGGAGGCTGGAGGTATTTGAGGCCGATATTATGTCGTTATCCACCTTGACGTATATGCTGTTGCTGTGGGGCTCGTGCTTTTGGTACCTATAGGTGTAAGACGCATCCGGGTTTTGCTGGCACATCTGGACCAGCAATAGCATGGCTTCAAAGTCTGTGAAAACGACTATAGGTACCTTATCGATGTTGTGATAATTCTGGAACTTGAGCAGAGGATGCCTTCTGTTCTTCTCCGGATGGGGCATGTCGGCATGGAATGGAGCATGTTGGGTACAGTAGCTCCTGTTCCCAGCCAGCATCTCAGCACCTGTAAGCCTTGTCACTCGTGGAACACTGTGGTACCTCTTGAGACAGCTTTTGAAGATATGTACAATTCTATGTGGAAACATCACTTGGGAGCATACCTGGCGACAGAAATTGGAAATATAACAATATTGAAATTTCTTTTTCTCAGTCATCATTAGCAGGAGGTCGAAGTGTTAGGCCAGTTCTTCCTACGACACTCGTGTAGGCACCACCTTTCTATTGTCATCGAGTGCATAAACATTGATGCTAACCCCAGGATTGGTTTTCTCAAACAGTGATATTTGGTGCAGAGGGGTGGGAAACTCTAGCCCACTAATGTTGAAATGCATCTCCAGGTTGAAATACTGTTGGTTGACGTATGCAGGATTCTCACCCTCTACATATCTTGCCAGGATCACCCATTTGAAGCACTGCTGGTCCCGGTTTCGTGGGTTAATGGTTGCCACCTTGGCTTCAATTTGCACAGGCAGGGCGATGTAGAAGGAAGCTCTCAGCATGTCGAGCTTGTTGACACGCAGCTGAAGATTTTTCACAGAGATGAGAGTACAACCACTTCCCTTTCCCATATAATCGTCCTCCTCCTGGCATATCTGGGCAGTGGCGGCCGACCTGACATCTTCAATGTTGCCAGCATTGAAAAGGGGCACCTTCCTCGTCTTGAACGTGTGATTGTCCGTCTCTTCGTTGTGCAGATCCGGCTGGCCATGTGTACACTCCAGAAAAATATTCTGTTTAAATGCTTCCATGGGTCCTCAATCTCCTGCTCCAGCTGGCCAATGATATTCTCCTTTATCCCCTCGAGGTAGTCACAAATCTCCATACCCCTTCTCGAGTTATTCTAGGCGATATACATCTTCATGACGCCCCGAAACCCACTCTCCGCTTCTACAAAACCATACCCATTACACTCACTGGCACATGTGACAATGGCCCTACAGCAAAACCGATCCACGGCAGCAATAATGCAGACGGGCATGGGCTGTGGTGCATTGGATGGTTTTTGCTGGGAGACAGATGACACAGCCATGCATGCCCTTTTCGCCAGCAGTGGGGCGGGTGGTTCAATTACATTTAACACTGTGCGCACACAGAATGTAAGCATGGGGAACCTCTCTGCCTTAGTTCCCGTATTCCAGTGTCTTGGCATCGTGGTTCGTCCAGCAGCCACGTTCATGACGACGTGCATTTAAAGTGTGGTTGAAGCTATCATTGCAGAATGTGCAGCTGGTCGATGCATCCTGCCTGATTAGTCCTGTGCATGATACACGATGATAGGCACGCTTGTCGGTGCTAGCAAATGTCTTACCTCACCTATTGCACATGGGCTGATGTGCCTACCTGAATGGGTTGGTGGAAGCCATTCGTACGATCAGAAAACATTCGATCGCAGAAACCACACTGTAGTGTGGGTGGTCGCATCGTAGGTGTGTTAGACAATGGAGAAGAAACTGATGACTGAAATTATAATGAAGGTGATGTGAAATAAGGGAAAGATGGAAAGGAAGAACGACCAGAATCCATCTTGTTGGTGGGAGAGTCGGAGAAAACATAACTATGATAGACGTCTCGACTGGCCGATCTGGGGGAATGCTCTAAGGACTGCTCGATACTGGATGACCAGGAGGGACCCTATGGGGAAAATATATAATCCTGAGTTAGTCCAAAATAAAACACATTTGTCTTCCCACTAGCTTAAACTATCATGTTCCTTCAATACAAGATGTATTGATTGAGTACTCACACTAAATTGAGTATATATAAATAGGAAATAAAACAGTTTCGCTTAGAGTGTTCTCAAACCCTCTCCCTACACACCATCCCTAACCTGCACCACAGGGGACCACCAGGTGTGTGTGGTCTGTCCCAGCTGAAAACAGAGAAGGCCATATCGATCTATAACCCTCAAGAAGGATGTAAATAATTCTCATGACTGATAGCATGCTCTATGAAGGAGAGACAGCATTTTTCCAGCATCATACTATAGTGCTTCGGATAATGGTAGCAGGCAGGCTAGGAGTACACCAGCTTGTATTTTTTGTCTCAATTGTAAACATCTAACCAGCAACACTCGTGCATGACTCCTATTACGAGTACTAATGTTACAGTACAGAGAGAGTGTGTGATGTGGTAACAACATATATTAAAATGAACGAGAGAATGTACTGCTGGCCTGCGAACGAGTATACAGTTATGATGGAAAGTGCAGCCTCACAGCTCCGCCTGTGAAGGGAGGCGGGGACCATTCCCCTCTCTGCAGGAACGAGCCGCCCTGTGACCGCACAACTCGCCTCGAAGTGTCGGGACCTAGCTCAATAATGTGGGGGGGGGGAGGGAGTCTACTGTTCGACCCCCGACACAAAGCGGCAGAATGTACATCCCTCCTCTCCTTCCCACAGCAGGAATATGATGTGCTCATTGCTTGCCCCTCTCCTGTATGATTGAGTAGGTAACAAGCGCCGTATAGACATGTGCGAGCCATCTAGTATGCTGGCCAACTGGCACCGAGTTTGGAATTAATGATAAAACACTTACCACAAACACTGAACATGAAGTACGGCTAATGTGGAAATGCATACATTAAAACAGAATGTGTGACAGCATACGAACAGAGTACAATCGTAAGAGCTGCCAGATCACAGGTAACTAGTTACAGGTTGTCAGGAGGTTTATATATTGTACGATCGCCCAGGATTGTAGGAGGGGGATCCCTCCCAATCCTACTTCACACAGCAGCAGTGTACGCCAGAATATTGTTTAATGAGCCTCTATGACCCGTCTCTCATTCCCCTCTCTATCTTACAACCTACACACATGCGGCTGCGACCTCCAGCATACATGGTACTTGTGATTTGTGTATGACCCATCTATCACCTCATGTACCCATTGGATGCGACCTCCAGCATATATGGTACTTGTAATTTGTGTATGAATCTTCTCCCCCACCCACCGTTCCCAGTGGCTGCGACTTCCAGCTTACATGGCACTTGTAGTGGTTGTATGACCCTTCTCTCACCCCACATACATAGTGGCTGCGACCTCCAGTGCACATGATACTTGTAATTTGTGTATGACCCTTCTCTCACCCCGCGTACCCAGTGGCTGCGACTTCCAACATACATGGGACTTGTAGTTTGTGTATGACCCATCTCTCACCCCATTCACAGTGACTGCGACCTCTAGCATACATGGTACTTGTAGTTTGTGTATGAATCGTCTCTCAGCCTACATAGCCAGCGGCTGCCATCTCCAGTGGANAGCATACATGGTACTTGTAGTTTGTGTATGAATCGTCTCTCAGCCTACATAGCCAGCGGCTGCCATCTCCAGTGGACATAGTACTTGCTAACATTCGAGGTACTTGTGCTTCAAATTGCATCTCTCTCTACAAAGCTAGTGGTTGCGACCTCCAGCATACTTGAGTTTCTTGTATACAGAGAGATTAATAAAGCCTTTTTTTTACTATACTGCCACTACAGTTATATTATATTATTTTTACCTTTAATGTAATAGTAAAAACGAATAACATCAAATATGTGTTGTATATTTTCACTATATAAGTACTTGAGTTTCGGGTAGGTTTTTGATATNAAAAACGAATAACATCAAATATGTGTTGTATATTTTCACTATATAAGTACTTGAGTTTCGGGTAGGTTTTTGATATCTCACACCCCTCTACTATACATATAAAGAACACACATTGGGAATAGTAAAGTAAAAATATTGATACATTTATACATAGACAATTCTTCTTAAAATGTAAAAATATATTTTTTTTTTATAATGCCTCTCTCGCTCTAAATAACATCCAGAATACATGTGAAGAGATGTCTCTGCAACTCCTTCCTCTCCGCTGTGGTCGACTTACTCACATCAGGCAGGTTGGACGCTACCCCCGATGACGACGAAGCGGTCCCACTGATGCCTGCACCACAATGCTGACATATGGTAGGTTGCTTCTAATGATGTCTGCAGGCAGCTCACAGTGTTCACCGCTGCATTACCTCCAACTAGTTTGTGATTATGGTAGGTACCGCTCTTGAAGTCCACTTGCACTTGGGAGCAGGTTGTGATGATGTGTTCACCGGGAGGGCGGTGATGGCCGGCAGCTGTGNAAAAACGAATAACATCAAATATGTGTTGTATATTTTCACTATATAAGTACTTGAGTTTCGGGTAGGTTTTTGATACCTCACACCCCTCTACTATACATATAAAGAACACACATTGGGAATAGTAAAGTATATATATTGATACATTTATACATAGACAATTCTTCTTGAAATGTAAAAATATATTTTTTTTTATAATGCCTCTCTCGCTCTAAATAACATCCAGAATACATGTGAAGAGATGTCTCTGCAACTCCTTCCTCTCCGCTGTGGTCGACTTACTCACATCAGGCAGGTTGGACGCTACCCCCGATGACGACGAAGCGGACCCACTGATGCCTGCACCACAATGCTGACAAATGGTAGGCTGCTTCTAATGATGTCTGTAGGCAGCTCACAGTGTTCACCGCTGCATTACCTCCGACTAGTTTGTGATTATGGTAGGTACCGCCCTTGAAGTCCACTTGCACTTGGGAGCAGGTTGTGATGATGTGTTCACCGGGAGGGCGGTGATGGCCGGCAGCTGTGTGTCATCGTCGGTGATGTCTATGGTAGGAACTTACGGTTCTGTAGGCTTGTAGTCGGGGAGGTGAATTTAATGTCATCATGCAGCATGTCATGAGTCACCACCTCGTCCTCACTGCAGGGTAGAGAGGTGTTTGTATGCATGTGGTGTACTGCACACATCCTGGACGTTCCACATGTGCCCATTTGCTGGGAGCGCTCATATGCTGCCAGATTATGAGCCAGCACCCAATGGGTTATGCCATCAAAGTCTTCGCTGTACGACCGCCACTCTACTTCATCTCCCACATCGTATGTGACAGTACTGTGACCTGGCATCACGCTGGTGTAGATAGTCTCTGGGCGGAATGGAAAAAAACTGGATACTCGAGTCTTTTATTGCTCTCTCTCATATGTGAGGTCACAGTCACCACCACCACTATTTCAAAGCGTCGACCAATAGCATCAGAATGTATGCAACAAGGTCACAAATAGCTTCCTAAAACTTACACTTGACGTGACATGACAGTGATGTACTACCATCACACATGTAGGCTAATTAATATTTTAATTATATACACAGCAGACCTCGTCCGAGCAGGGTAGGATCCATTTGCTTTCGCAGTCTTCCAATGTAGTANCAAAGTCTTCGCTGTACGACCGCCACTCTACTTCATCTCCCACATCGTATGTGACAGTACTGTGACCTGGCATCATGCTGGTGTAGATAGTCTCTGGGCGGAATGGAAAAAAACTGGATACTCGAGTCTTTGATTGCTCTCTCTCATATGTGNGCTGGTGTAGATAGTCTCTGGGCGGAATGGAAAAAAACTGGATACTCGAGTCTTTGATTGCTCTCTCTCATATGTGAGGTCACAGTCACCACCACCACTATTTCAAAGTGTCGACCAATAGCATCAGAATGTATGCAACAAGGTCACAAATAGCTTCCTAAAACTTACACTTGACATGACATGACAGTGATGTACTACTATCACACATGTAGGCTAATTAACATTTTAATTATATACACAGCAGACCTCGTCCGAGCAGGGTAGGATCCATTTGCTTTCGCAGTCTTCCAATGTAGTAGTATGTATGTGGTCTGTACATTATTCGGTCAACCAGCAGGTTGTACCAGTCTCTACATCGTGTAGGACAAAGTCCNAGTATGTATGTGGTCTGTACATTATTCGGTCAACCAGCAGGTTGTACCAGTCTCTACATCGTGTAGGACAAAGTCCATTTTCCTGTTCTCATGACAGAGTTCCGTAATATCTTCGAATTATGCATGCACCATGAGAATGTGTACATTTATGGGTATCTGACTGGTGGGAGATAAGCGATGGCATGCCAATCGTACTTGTAGAGGGGAAGAATCTCGATGTGGAAATTATCCCATGCATCGTGTTTCCCCACATATGATTTTGACCATCCAATACCTGCACTTGCTTGTGTCCAAGATCTGGTTTAAGTCCGCCTATACCCGATAAAGTACCTCTCGTACAAGTTTACATTTTGCAGCAGAAAATGTACTCAGTCATTTGTGTCAAATGTAGTTATCATGGCAGAGACGGATTTCCACTGAATGCTGCACTGCTGATGAAAGCAGACGAGATGTAACACTTGCTACTTCTTATACTGTAGCGATGTAAACTTCACACGTTAGCGGTGAACACATTGTCTTCCATATAATTGTTCCAAGCTTCATGCTGGTCGCGTGCTGTTCACCCGTACAGGTCTCAGTCCAACGGGTAGTTACATCACAGTTCTTGATATGGTACAGCTCAAATGCAATTGACTGTGTAAACAATTCCTGACTTATATTCTGTTCGTTTGCACAAGCTATCATAGCGGTGATGGTGCAAGGTGGTTTCGTGTCCGGTAGAATGATATTACATGTCGGGTATAGGGCAAGACATTCCTCTCCGCTTTCAACATTTTGTCTTTCCCAGAGTTCGAGTTTGTTGCAGTTTTCCACTTGTGTAGGCAGTTTGGGAAGTTTACAGTGAATGCATTGGTATCCAGTCGTGATTTAATAGTACTTGACCATATACAGTGGGTTGAATGGCGTGTACATGTTTAAATGGCTAGAGCTCTTCTGCGGGAAGAGAGAGAGAGAGAGAGAGAGAGAGAGAGAGAGAGAGAGCGAGACGATATTATTAAGTCTTCCCACAGTATGGAAATTCGAGAACGTGCATTGTCTTGCCATTGCCGATAGACTTGATGCCCACATAGAAAATTAACAATGTAATATCATTAAGATTTACATTGTCGCTCTCCGTGATCACTTGAATGCAGCATGAAAGTAAACATACCCGAAACACTGTATTCAACAAACATGTTAGGCACTTGCTGTAATATGTCTCCGTTCGCCAGAAATCCGATGCCACGTATCGCTTCCCGNATTCAACAAACATGTTAGGCACTTGCTGTAATATGTCTCCGTTCGCCAGAAATCCGATGCCACGTATCGCTTCCCGACCACTAGGTCCACCAGTGCCCTATACTGAGCATTATCGTTCGGCTTCGCTATANCGATGCCACGTATCGCTTCCCGACCACTAGGTCCACCAGTGCCCTATACTGAGCATTATCGTTCGGCTTCGCTATAAGCCTGTCCATGATGGTATCTAGTATTACAGTGGTTTCCCTCTTCAGTGTGTCACTATTTATATTGTCTTCTGTTATATAATAAAGTCACATTACCCCACCACCATTGCACTATGTACCATACTCCATAGCCCACTTCCTTAGCGGCAGTTCTGCACACATCACAGTCATGTTTGGTTTTCTTATGCCAAACCTCCAACGTCATAATGAAGGACAGTCATACAGTTTTACGTTCGCATCATTTGGCTGGACTAACTACCTCGTTTTATTTCCGACTACAATGAACGAGTTCAGCATGTGGCCAGTTGATGTTATGGACAATTCTTTGCTAACGACCATGTTTAAAAATTAGAAAATATTGGACAGCTGCAAGGCAAAGCGATGATTGGCGACTTTGTTCGGATATTACGAGTGAAGGGAACATTTGCGAAAGTTGAGAATGTGAGACGTCGAAGAGGTTGGCAGCTGTTCGTTAAATTCTCGACACAATTGCTGGNACATTTGCGAAAGTTGAGAATGTGAGACGTCGAAGAGGTTGGCAGCTGTTCGTTAAATTCTCGACACAATTGCTGGGTATGGAGGTCGGTGCTTACTGACATGTATTTGGTCTCACAAAGCATTACAAGAGATGTGTGTTTGCATGTGATAGAGCTTGTATGTACCATAGTTGACTGTATTTTTTAAAGTGTACGAAATTCATTCTTAGAAATTGTGCTGTGTGTTACATGCTCATATGTTTATTTTGTCTGTTGGGTGTGGTAGGTTCGAGGTGGTTACTTATTGTTCGTCTGGTCTGGCAGGCACCGCTCAGCCTCCTCTATTCAACTGGGGACGATGCTTCTACTCAGTCTTAGTCGCAATGCTGCCTCGTACCATACACTGTTCGACTGAGGCGTCAACACTTTAAAAAAATAAATGGGTCTTGGTTGGGCAGGTCGGCAAGGGAAGGCGCGCGCAACTACTGGGGCTGATATGTTTGTATTANAAAATAAATGGGTCTTGGTTGGGCAGGTCGGCAAGGGAAGGCGCGCGCAACTACTGGGGCTGATATGTTTGTATTATAAGACTAAGTTATTGACTGTTTTATTTATTTTTTTTGGAAGGTTTCCTTTTATACAGGCTGAGTGCACGAGCTCATCCGGGAACTTGATGTGGCTGAGGCTGCTGCGTCGCACAGCCACTCATCTGACAGGCACTGCCTGCCACCGCTCGATGACATTGACGACGATGACGACTCCGATGAGGACAGTATGCCAATATTTCGCTCTCGTGGTCATCGTGGCAGGGAGGCAATGAGGTGATGGTCGCTGGCCCCACGGCAGGCTATGTCCCATAGCCATCATGGCACCACTGCTGCAGTTGCCATTGTCACCTATCTCGAGCCTCTCTCGGAGGAGGAGGAGGTAGGTGACGTCAATGACCTCGATGTTGCCGCTGTCGATGTTGGTGATGTTGGTGATGACGGTGTTGGCCCGATGCGGACTGAGAATAGGCAGTTGTCCTTGACCGACATACTGAGTTGCAGTGGACAACCATGGATGTACAGTGGGCGGATACGGCTTTTCAGGCTCGCAATGCCATGGAGCTGCATTCTACCCATGTAGCGTTGACTGCTCTGTGGAACGTGCTCCTCGTGGATTGTGCTAAGTGTATATGGGCTCAGGCGACTCGCGAGGAGGGAACCATGTCGCAATGTGGTATTCTGGATCTCGTGGTGTGCTGCGTGGCTGGCCTCCAGGATGATCCACCTACAGCCAGTGACTGTGACNATGTGGTATTCTGGATCTCGTGGTGTGCTGCGTGGCTGGCCTCCAGGATGATCCACCTACAGCCAGTGACTGTGACGATGACTACAACGATGACGGGGATGCTGAGGATGACGTCGAGGACATTGGAGATAGTGGTGGTGACTGAGATGCTGACCGACTGACTGACTAGCGCGCACCTCGATANATGACGTCGAGGACATTGGAGATAGTGGTGGTGACTGAGATGCTGACCGACTGACTGACTAGCGCGCACCTCGATAGCGTAGATGACTGTGGTGGTGGGCTCGTCATCGATATCTTCGCAGTCGTCATCGTAGGCTGGTAAGCATCTATTTTTACTACCGGTTTAGTTCATGTTGTAGGTTGATGACTTTTAGTATGCATATGATTTTGTGGGGGCTCATGTTGGGTGATGTTTATTCTGCACTGCAGAGGGGGGTGGCAGGGCATGGTGGACAGGGCAGACTGCATGAGGAAAACCATGCATGTGAGGTGAGCCTGGCTTCCTGGCATGGACCTGGGGGGATGACATGGAGACAACCCTCCCACCTGGGACGAGGAATGAATGTCTCTAAGAAGATGGGAATAAAAGAGCATAAAGTAGGATCATAGTCGACATTGACTAGGAATGCAAGAGCGTGAAGTGGGGAAAACGAAGGAATGAGACAATAAGGTGATTGGTGGGACTCTGAGCCAAATGGAATGCAAGAGCTTGAGTAAACCTCCCACACAGAATGCAATAGCATGAAGTGTGGACGAGGAAGGAATCGGAAGATCGGGAAGACACTGAGAAAATAACCTACAATGAATGCAAGAGCATAAAGTGGGGAACAAGATGGACGCTGTCGGTTTGGGAAGGATTGAGCAGGGCATCACATTTGGTAAAGTAGTTGTGCTGCAGTGAAGCTTATTTTTATATTTTACGTTTGCCAGACACATATTATAAGAATGGTAAGTAAAAAACTTTTTATTTTAATGTACTCTATTTACGAAACTTTGTAACTTGCTTTAACTTAACTGTGTACTGGCAGAATTCATAACACCTATCGAATGTATAACTAATTAACCTTTTTACCCTCCATTTATAAAGGTCGTCACATGAAGAAAAAGATTGTTTTTTTTTTCGCCATATCTTGAGGATTAATTAACCAATTTCCACCAAATTTTCCTCTCAAGTGAACCTACAGTAAGTTACGTAAATTTTAATTTTAACAGGTATGACAAGCGTTTTTTAATGCCATAAATATAAATATTTTTGATAAGTATTTCATATCTCTTAAACTATTAAACAAAAATTAGACAAATTTTATACATAAACACAATTCATTANGTGAGCCTGGCTTCCTGGCATGGACCTGGGGGGATGACATGGAGACAACCCTCCCACCTGGGACGAGGAATGAATATCTCTAAGAAGATGGGAATAAAAGAGCATAAAGTAGGATCATAGTCGACATTGACTAGGAATGCAAGAGCGTGAAGTGGGGAAAACGAAGGAATGAGACAATAAGGTGATTGGTGGGATTCTGAGCCAAATGGAATGCAAGAGCTTGAGTAAACCTCCCACACAGAATGCAATAGCATGAAGTGTGGACGAGGAAGGAATCGGAAGATCGGGAAGACACTGAGAAAATAACCTACAATGAATGCAAGAGCATAAAGTGGGGAACAAGATGGACGCTGTCGGTTTGGGAATGATTGAGCAGGGCATCACATTTGGTAAAGTAGTTGTGCTGCAGTGAAGCTTATTTTTATATTTTACGTTTGCCAGACACATATTATAAGAATGGTAAGTAAAAAACTTTTTATTTTAATGTACTCTATTTACGAAACTTTGTAACTTTCTTTAACTTAACTGTTTACTGGCAGTATTCATAACACCTATCGAATGTGCTACTAATTAACCTTTTTATCCTCCATTTATAAAGGTCGTCACATGAAGAAAAAGATTGTTTTTTTTTTCGCCATATCTTGAGGATTAATTAACCAATTTCCACCAAATTTTCCTCTCAAGTGAACCTACAGTGAGTTACGTAAATTTTAATTTTAACAGGTATGACAAGCGTTTTTTAATGCCATAAATATAAATAATTTTGATAAGTATTTCATATCTCTTAAACTATTAAACAAAAATTAGACAAATTTTATACATAAACACAATTCATTATAACCATCAATAACGCATTATGAGATCCTTATTTTCTTGTATTTTTGCAATATGGTGTCAGTTGAGGAAATGTAATATTTTGCAATGTTTATAGAACAATTCCACTAATTCCTACTTGATTATTCACACCAGTAGTAAATTTGCGGGAGGCAGTGTAAACCTATGTGTTTTAGGTAGGGTTAGGCATTTATTTTCGAAATGTCACCTTTATAAACATTTTGATCAGTTTGTCGCATCTTAAAAATAATTAAACCAAATTCAATCAAAGTTAAAGGAAGTACCAGATAGCACAATGTACTTTTTATGGCAATTCTCAGGAAAAATCAACTTNCACCAGTAGTAAATTTGCGGGAGGCAGTGTAAACCTATGTGTTTTAGGTAGGGTTAGGCATTTATTTTCGAAATGTCACCTTTATAAACATTTTGATCAGTTTGTCGCATCTTAAAAATAATTAAACGAAATTCAATCAAAGTTAAAGGAAGTACCAGATAGCACAATGTACTTTTTATGGCAATTCTCAGGAAAAATCAACTTNAAATTCAATCAAAGTTAAAGGAAGTACCAGATAGCACAATGTACTTTTTATGGCAATTCTCAGGAAAAATCAACTTATTTCCACCAAATTTTTTACACTTTTAGCACTACGGTAGGCCACATAAGTTTACGTTTTTAAGTGGCTCAGACGCTTATTTTCGGAATAACGGCCGTGTAAATATTTTAGGTTTGAAATCTCTGTCATACAGAACATTAGACTGATTACATCCGAACTTGAAGCCGCGAACCATACATCCATAATGCAGTTANAATCTCTGTCATACAGAACATTAGACTGATTACATCCGAACTTGAAGCCGCGAACCATACATCCATAATGCAGTTAATTGCACGCTAGTTTGTGGTACGAGGTTTTCTGGGTTCGAGTCCTGGTTAAAGCATGTATTTATTTTTAATTGTATAATTGCTGTTGCACATGATTCTGGTTTCATCACTCATGATATTTCTGTCAAAATACGTCAAAACANTTTAATTGTATAATTGCTGTTGCACATGATTCTGGTTTCATCACTCATGATATTTCTGTCAAAATACGTCAAAACATACCTACCATAACATTTTTTATGAACTTCTTTAAAAAATTATTTGCACCCCTGTGGCGGCAAGTAGGCTCATTAGTTATACCAGTCACTTTTTAATTATAATGTTATATATTTTACTCATACTGATATACATTATTTTCTTAAATGAATTTTATTACAATATATCCTGTTTACGTATCTTTGTTAATTGAATACAACCCAAAGTATTTAAAACAAACACAGTTGGTGACCTATTATACACGTATCACCGAAGTAAGATAAATGTCCAACCACGTATTAACTATNTAAAACAAACACAGTTGGTGACCTATTATACACGTATCACCGAAGTAAGATAAATGTCCAACCACGTATTAACTATACTTTTACAGCCATAATTTAAGCAGTTAAACTTTACGTTGTAACTTCAAATATATGTGACATATACACCGTTAGTGAAAAAGAANAGCCATAATTTAAGCAGTTAAACTTTACGTTGTAACTTCAAATATATGTGACATATACACCGTTAGTGAAAAAGAAAGTAAATGCCGTGATTCCCGTGTGCACGTTGCCTTCTAGTTTCGCATCTGTAGTTATTTTCTCGCCCTCGTTAGCTTTTACAGCTTTGTTCCATTCCTTTCTCTTTAACGTATGGCCATATACGCCACACGGATACTCACTCTGCAAGTTAACCTGCCAGTCGCGAAAAGCAATACTCCGCTACACAATAACACAAGAGATATAGCGCGACCCTTGCAGGTCTCAAACTGTCTATATAGCTCTCTATGTTTACTTACTTTGCAAATAAAATGTGAAAAATCTAGTCACATAAAAAATACATTCTGTCTTCTGTAACACTGTNATGTTTACTTACTTTGCAAATAAAATGTGAAAAATCTAGTCACATAAAAAATACATTCTGTCTTCTGTAACACTGTTTTTTCTCGTACAGCTTCAACAGAGCATCCGAAGTTTCCATGAAGAGTGCTTGCGCTAGAAAATTTTATAGCTCAAAAAAGTATTNAACAGAGCATCCGAAGTTTCCATGAAGAGTGCTTGCGCTAGAAAATTTTATAGCTCAAAAAAGTATTGTATGGTCATACATGTTTCGTTTTGACATTGGAAAGCAAAGTAATATGAAAATAAAATATGTAAATTCAGCGGAAGAAACAAAATTATTACACGATTTAAAGTACACTGCGGGACAACGAAAACAGCGCACCACTAATGAAAGAGTATAAAACTATGTAAGAAGTGAGAAAAAAGGGGCCGGTGTGCACACGATACCATGTTGTTGCGTTGGCATTTGACAGCACATCCGGCAGTGATGCTGCAAGCACAGACCAGCTGTAACAGACACTGGCGTGTAGTGGAAGCCACATTAACGCGAGAAACATCNCAGTGATGCTGCAAGCACAGACCAGCTGTAACAGACACTGGCGTGTAGTGGAAGCCACATTAACGCGAGAAACATCAGATGATATCAAGCAAGCATGCAAAGTGAAGAAGAATGCTAGAAAGACGCCAAAGACGTCGCTTTACGCAGCTAACNAGATGATATCAAGCAAGCATGCAAAGTGAAGAAGAATGCTAGAAAGACGCCAAAGACGTCGCTTTACGCAGCTAACTGACTTAGATAGAGAACTCAAAGTCGGGCTGTAAACCGCAGGGAAGTATTGTAAGCCAGCCTATGGACCGCACAGACAATACTGCTGGATGCTGTTGGGAGCAGAGTATATGTGAAGGCAACCACACATGGAGGACGACTGAGGATGGACGAGGTCGACTATCAGTCTAGAGTATACACGGATAGTGCGCCAGGCGCTGAGTAATATATTGGCGACCCGGTCCTCGATACTGGCCAGTGGTGCGGCTACTGTGTGCCTTCCAACCATTTATTTACGCCTTGCAGAGGTGAATATGCGATCCTAGATATCAGCGAAACTATGCAATCAATTTGAATTTAACTTTGTATGCTGGCAGTATATAAATCACAACAATCGAATGTGTCTATAATGTCTGTTTTGTAATCAATTTTGTGAGATAGTGCCATATGAATGAATAAATAATATTTATTTCGTATATCGGGAAACAGATGACCGATTCTTACCAAATTTAGCGAAAATTATTTTTGCAACAGATAATTGGTATGTCTGTGTTTTAAATGAACAATACACTTATATTCTAAATGGTAGCCACATAGCAATTTTAGCTTACTTAGCTATATCGTCGATCATGTAATAAATTCCAACATATATTTTTATACAGGCAGGATCTGCGTATTAAAATCATAAAATGTTTCTATAGAGCCTCATTTTTCTGCTGTTTTCTAGGATATCCGCACATGAAAAATTAAAGACTTTCANCATAAAATGTTTCTATAGAGCCTCATTTTTCTGCTGTTTTCTAGGATATCCGCACATGAAAAATTAAAGACTTTCATATCTCGGGAAACAATTATCCGATTCGTACCAAATTTTGCGTAGAAATTGTATCATATGTATGCCATATTAATTTATATTATTTAAGCGTGTCAGGTAATTATTTTCAGAGGAGCAGCTTTATAAGCATTTAAGCTTAGTAAGCTATATCTACGAAAACATGAAACCGATTATAACTTAACTTTGTATACTGGTACTATATATGGCAATCTTCGAATTTGCTGATACACAGTAGTTTTGTTCTCCATTTATGAAGGTCGTCATATGAAAAAAAACCGATGTTTTATTCCATATCTCGAGGTAAAATGAACTGATACCCACCAAATTTAACACACAATTAGTGCTAAAGTAAGTTATGTAATATATAGAGTTTTAAGTACAGCAGCAATTTTTTTAAACAGTGCTGCTAAGTTGTGACGATATAATTAATTTATATTAGCATTTTACAATGATTAAACAATTCAACAACTTTCAACCAAATTTTGTATGCTGACAATGATTGTTATTGACATGAATTATGCATAAAAACACTTATTTGCCGGTTGGTATGGGTGAACGGAAGGAATGGGGAGGTTGGTATGTTACATAGGTGTGCTGCACTGTGTGGCTTACAATGTAGCCTGTGTGGTGTGACTGAAGTATGCTAGGTTATGGGTAGTTTAGGTTGGTAGGATAATTAATATTTTTATTTGGTATGCCAAAGTTATAGACAGCATGGTTAGTGGTATGAATGGCTGGAAAGTAACATCAGCTCTTTGATTGTTTTGGTTGTTGTGTTTAATTGGTATCGTGCCTTGATTATTTGACTGGTGTCTGTTGGTAATGTTGCTACGACAAAAATGTTAGACTTATGTCTTATTTTGGTACTAGCGAACGGACCCGGCTTCGCCCGGTAACAATTAAGTGTTTTTAGCGATACTTTGAAAGACAAAAATGGTTACTGTGGGTCATCCTTAAAGAATAAACAAATGCTTTCGCGATATTTTCTGCAGACCTATTTGAGAGCTACAATTCTGTAGTAAATTAATTTGATGTATCTCTTATGGTTTAGTCAGCGCAAGCCATGAAATCGCTCTAAAAGCGGTTTTTTACGACGTGATTACAAACGTCGACATTTCTGTCCTATACTTAAATTTAACACTACATCTTTCCTCAAGAAATTATCTAAATTATGTTGAAAACCGCATCAAAATCTATCAAGTAGTTTAGAAGTACTAAGCGAATATACAAACAGACGCGGATAAGTGACTTTGTTTTATACTATTTAGAGATATATATTTTAGTTTATGTGTACTGAATAGTCGAGGTATGTTTGAGTTATATTTTTAGTGAGTATATTTTGTCCGGTGTTGGTCGGAAGCGCAGATGACATGGATGGAAGGTATGATAGTGTTATGTGCTGGCATGATCTGTATAATTACTTGTTATACTTGAGTTATAGGTGTGTGGTACTGAATGAAAAGTTGGCATTCTATTTCGGTCTCCTGCACTGTATGACTTGTGATCTGTGTGGCATGACTTAAGTATGCTGGGTTGTGGCTGGTAAAGTACCCAGTACTGCTGGTTGGCAGGGTTGAGGCATGTATAGTATAGTACTCAGTAATGTAGGGTAGCAGGGTTGTGGCTGGTATAGTACCCAGTACTGCTGGGTGCCAGAGTTGTTGATATTTTTAAGTATGTTAGGGATATGGTGATCAGCACTGTTAGTAAGTCGTATAATCGAATAGTTTTTTGATTTTTTTGCTGATGGTTTTGTTATTTGAATAATTGGCTCATGTCTGTTTGTAAAAATGCTATGGCAAAAATGTTGGAATTATGTTTTTGGTATATTTTTGTTGGTGTGGAATAAGGTATGCATGTGTTAGTGGTATGGGTGATGAGTATATTTTGTCTGTTGTTAGTTGGTAGAGAAGATGTTATGGGTGGGTGGTATGATGGTGTTATGGATATGGTCTCTATAGTTGCTTTGTACTCTTGAATTATGGTGGGTAGTGCAGTTGATGTGTTGGTTGGTAAGGTTACTGGTTTATTTGCCTAAGGCAGTATATACTTTATTATATCGGGGGAGTGTGTCGTGAATTGTTATTTTCTGGTGTCGGTCGGTCGGTGGAGCAGATGGTAGGGTCAGTATGTATTCTTTTTTGGATATGGTCTAATGGCCTACGCTCATCAAGGATTCGCCTAAGTTCACCCCGCCTTGGATTGCTGTTTCTACATGAGGGTCGTGGACAATGGCTTACCTTTGGTGCGATGGGACCCGCTCTACAGGCCATCTCGCTGCTGCCTGTGTGAGCGCTGAACGGCAAGTGGCGTGTGGTGCTAGTGGTCTGTTTCGAAGCTTCGCCTGTTTCTCCTCCGCCCCTGAGCAAAGCCATGAAAATGTGACGTCGGTCAGCCACGACACCACCAGGGGGCGTTCCCGCTCCGTGAATGTTGGAGAATGTTCGAGAAGACGACAACAAAATTGTATCAAAGGCTTGTGTTCTCCCCTACTCAGGTAGACAGGCCAGGGACCTTATTAGGGAAGTAACTGCTCTACTTCCGTTTTAAATAAGGGGGTGGGGGTTTGCTTTGCATAACAACAAAAATATACTTAATTTTTGTTTTTAATTATTTTTATATAGTAAATTAAATACCATGTCTTTGTAGGAGTTTGAAGTAATGGGATTTTATTAAAGAGTTTTAATAGATTTTGTGATTTCATATTGGAATTGGCAGTTTGTATTTCAAAAATAGGAGAATGTATCAGAGTTTTGAAATATTTTCTTTTTCTATGCAAACCCAAAGTTAGTTTTTTGATTATGATACCCTTTGATGCCTCACTAACTTTGGAGAGGGGAGGGGTGGAGGGTTCTATTCCTTGAAAAACGAACATCATTCTGAGGAAACAGAGACGAAGTCCTATTTGCATGTGTCGGCTGAAACCGTCACAAGTAGATAGAAAACTGCGCCACTCTGCCTTGTCTGTGTGGTCAGTTGAAAGGGTAAATCTGATTCGGAGTTTTGAATTTATTGCAAAACTGTTTGGGCTTGCTACAAAGGCAAAGANCTCATAAAACATGAAACTTATATTTGAAATTATGCGTGACGCACTCGTTGGTATCGTACAGATAAAAACGGGAGTGTTTGTCGTATTTTCCTTAGCTGATGGACGATTTATCAAATAAAATGTTGTGCCAGTAATAAAAATTAAATTTCTACAATTTTCATTAAAAAATACTGGCAATTGAAAAGTTTTCAGAATATTTAGATCATAATCCATTTACTTTATTTACGGATAACCAGCTGGTTGTTGAACTCACAAAAGCCAGCTGGTAGATTGGCATGGTGGTAAGTGCGNTACTTTATTTACGGATAACCAGCTGGTTGTTGAACTCACAAAAGCCAGCTGGTAGATTGGCATGGTGGTAAGTGCACCTATCTCGCTTTAAATTTACCGTACAGCATATAAAGGGGATCGACAATCCTGTAGCGGATGCGCTGTCACGCATGNTACTTTATTTACGGATAACCAGCTGGTTGTTGAACTCACAAAAGCCAGCTGGTAGATTGGCATGGTGGTAAGTGCGCCTATCTCGCTTTAAATTTACCGTACAGCATATAAAGGGGAAGCTGTTAGGACATCGCCTACGCGACAGTGCGTAGTATTGTGAAGACGAGTTTGAGGCAGTGGAATATGGGGCCCATGTAGTTAGTCAGTTGTTCGATTCAGTTTCCGCTGGTATAAATGTTTTGGAATTAAACACGTTGCAAATGTTTCCCNTAGTCAGTTGTTCGATTCAGTTTCCGCTGGTATAAATGTTTTGGAATTAAACACGTTGCAAATGTTTCCCAGTGCATTTACTGATACAAAAGGACACCATAATTCTAACACAGAATGTACACACATTTTGTCTGAAATCAAGACGGNAGTGCATTTACTGATACAAAAGGACACCATAATTCTAACACAGAATGTACACACATTTTGTCTGAAATCAAGACGAAAATTCTTGATACGTAATTCATTAAGTATCTCTAAGAAAATAGACAAAAAGAGGCAAATTCAGAGTTTTTGTAAATCTAAACCTAAGGGCAATGGTTTTTGAAATATTATCATGAATCNAAATTCTTGTTACGTAATTCATTAAGTATCTCTAAGAAAATGGACAAAAAGAGGCAAATTCAGAGTTTTTGTAAATCTAAACCTAAGGGCAATGGTTTTTGAAATATTATCATGAATCCTTTTGTGGAGGACATGTAGGACGGATAAAACAATTACCAGTGTGTTAGAACTTTTTACGTGGCCAGGAGTTCGCAACGATCTGAAAAATTGGGTCAAGTGTTCCGATGCGTGCCATCATGCAAAACCGAAAAATCAAAAACCAGAAGGGCAATATGCCGATACTGTGGCTTTAAATCCTTGGAAACGCATTTATTTTGACGTTATAGGCCCGTTGACCCTGAGTACTTCTGGATATTTATATGTCCTTGTCGTCATAGACAGTGTCAGGCAAATTTTCTTTACTTTTTCCATTACGTACCATAAAGGCAGGATACNTATGTCCTTGTCGTCATAGACAGTGTCAGGCAAATTTTCTTTACTTTTTCCATTACGTACCATAAAGGCAGGATACATTTTTAAGGTAGTTATGCAGAGAATATGTAGTGTTTTTGGCTCGCCCGTGTTTGCAGTATCCGACAATGTTACGTNTAAGGTAGTTATGCAGAGAATATGTAGTGTTTTTGGCTCGCCCGTGTTTGCAGTATCCGACAATGTTACGTATTTTCTTTCTCAGGAATTCAGACAGTTAAATTTTATATGAGGAATAAAGATGGCGCAGACTAATCCGTACAATCCTCAGGGAAATTTAGTAAAACGGGTAAATCGAAAAATTAAAATTACCTTACGCAGTTTTCCAATGTTATACACCACATCANTTTCTCAGGAATTCAGACAGTTAAATTTTATATGAGGAATAAAGATGGCGCAGACTAATCCGTACAATCCTCAGGAAAATTTAGTAAAACGGGTAAATCGAAAAATTAAAATTACCTTACGCAGTTTTCCAATGTTATACACCACATCACTGNTTAGTAAAACGGGTAAATCGAAAAATTAAAATTACCTTACGCAGTTTTCCAATGTTATACACCACATCACTGGGATGATGTGTTATATTTACTTTGTGTGTGATTTAATAATATAGTACATTGTGCTCATAAGTATGCTCCATCCGAGGTATTTTTGGGAAGACTTTTGATGCACCTGGTAATAAATGTGTTATCACTCCACGGCAGTTGTTTGGCGAATGCGATTAATAAAAAATAAGAAAATAATTGGCATATGTGACACGTAACTTAATTACGTATCACCAAAAAAACGAACTAAAGAGTGATGTTTCATATAAAGATTTAAGCTTAAACCAGGTGATTTAATTTTAGTTGAAGCTCAACTCCTCAATTGAAAAATCGATTTTTTTATAGCTAGCCATGAAATAGCGCTGCCCATACCAAATAGTGAGGTTTCTTTCGCCTGTGACAGTATTGATTTTTGATCCTCATTCTCCTAACCAATTGGAAAATGTTCACTTTTCCCTATGTAAAAGATATTATTAAAATTTACCACTTCTCCAAAAAATCCCATAAGCTGTCTTGATATTTTGGGTGTGAAAATTGTATCATCCAAAATATATTGTGTAATGAATATTGCGAAGAAATGACATATTCCCAGTGTTAAGAATTGTAATAATTATATTTGCGTTAAAGAGTATTAATGATTTTTAATGGTGTATGCTCAGTGTTGATGTAACAATTTAAATTATTTACATATGAGTATGTGTGAAAAAGTAAAACGAAAATTTCAAACACCTATTTGTAAAATAAATCAAACGCCTATATATTTTCAATTTATTATTTTATATATTTTATTTTGTGTGCACAATGTGTATTTAAAAGGACTTGTAAGAATGAAATTGTACGAATGTATGTTCTTCAAACCGTCGTTTTAAGTCCCTGGTGTATGTCTGTTTTATTAGCTGCCTGCTGCTATCATCGAGAACCGTGTTCCACGTGAAAAGGAGCCTGGGGTAACGGTCTGGTCTGCCGACGCCTCGGCATTTTCTGGTCACGTGAGCAACACCGCTGTGGTCGAGTATCACAGGAGGAGGGATGTGACAGCCTACGCACATCAAGAATACGCCTAAGTTCACCTCGCCTTGGATTGTTGTATCTACTTGAGGGTCGTGGACAATGGCTTACCTTTGGCTCGATGGGACCCGCTCTACAGACCTTCTCACTGCTGCTGCCTGCGTGAGTGCTGAATGGCAAATGGCGCTTTGGCGTGCTAGTGTGCTATTTCTAAGCTTTGCTTGCTTCCCTTTCCCTCTTCTAAGCGTCTCCTAAATAACATGACGCCTACCAAACCGACGCTACCAGGGGGCGTTTCCGCTCCATGAACATCGGAAAATGTTCGAGAAGACGACGACAAAATTGTATAAAAGGCTTGTGTTTTCCCTGCTCTGGGAGACAGGCCAGGGGCTTTGTTAGGAAGGAATTNAGTGTGCTATTTCTAAGCTTTGCTTGCTTCCCTTTCCCTCTTCTAAGCGTCTCCTAAATAACATGACGCCTACCAAACCGACGCTACCAGGGGGCGTTTCCGCTCCATGAACATCGGAAAATGTTCGAGAAGAGGACGACAAAATTGTATAAAAGGCTTGTGTTTTCCCTGCTCTGGGAGACAGGCCAGGGGCTTTGTTAGGAAGGAATTGCTGTTCCTCTGTTTGAAATGGCAGGTAGGGGTGGTTGTTTTGCATAGTAATGAAAATATAAGTATTTCTATTTTTAATTATTTTTATAAAATAAATTAAATATCATGTGTTTGTATGGTGTTTAAAGTCATCTTATTTCATTAAAGGGTTTCAATTTATGTTGTATTCCCATATTGGGAATTGGCATTTTGTATTTAAAAAACGGGAAGATATATCAGAGTTTTGTAAACATTTATTTTTCTGTTAAAACCCAAAGTAAGTTTAAGGATTATATTACCCTATGCTTGCACACCAACAAGGAGGGGGTGGGGTTTCCATTCCTTGAAAATCGAACATCATCATCCTGAGGAAACAGAGACGAAGTCCTATTTGCTTGTCAGCTGAAACCGTCACAATGGTAAGTGTGTTCTGTTGTATGTTATTTTGGGTAAGAGATCATAAGTATATTTGGCTGGTGTCTGCTGGTTATGATGTTATGACAGACATGATGGAGCTATGTTTATTATGGTATATTTTAGTAGGTGTTATTCATTACAACAGGCAGTATGGCGAGACGTATATTTGGGCATGGCCGATATGCTTTTTATAGTATGTTGGTGGGAAGGTGAGTATTTTTTTTGTGTGGAGTTGGTCGGGAGATTAGATGGTATGGCAAGTAGATATAATAGTGTTATGGGTTGGTCTGAACTATATAGTTGCTTGTGCACTTGAGTTATAATGATTGATGTGTTTGGTGGTGTGGTGGTATTTTAGGTGGCATGGTGGTTGGTTCGGTAGTGTGGTTGTGTTTGCAGATATTGTGGTTGTGTGGTTTCAGATATTTCGGTTGTGGTTGTGTTGGTTGGTGTGTAGGGTGGTCTGGTTGGATGTTTGGGCTATATGCTTGCTTGAGTAGATATTATGGTCATTATGTTACTCATAAGCTATATTAAATTTTAATAATAAATCTGCTTGCAGCGACTGCTCCTTTGTAAGCATAATGCAGATGAAACCTGAAGTGCTTATTGGCTGCAGTCTAAATGACTAATGCTTCTGAGGTTGGGGCATGTCACGTTTTCGAAGTGGTTGACAAAATGATAGGTGTGTGGGAAATAGGTGTGCTTAGGGTAGGTATGATTGTATTGCACTCTCTTAGGTTAGGTTATGTTAGGTCGGTTTGATTTTTCTTCACTGTTGTAAGTCGGGTTTTACTTCTCTGAACTGTGTTAGGTTAATGTGAGGTTAGGTTCAGTAATGTTAGCCTAGTATACAAGAATTCCAAGTCATACATTAGGTTGAACAAATGTGACTAAATGTATAAATATTCAGAGTCCTACATGAGCGGGCAAGTCCCTCTACATATATGGAGCTGGCGGAGACTTGATGTTGCCAGGAGGGGCTCTGGTACTCAGGTGGTTTGAATATGTAACACTTAAATTTTTTTTATGTTTGATTATATCAAGTTAGGTTTGGTCTGGTCCTAAGTCTTACACAGCATGAAATATATTCCAAATCCTGCACGAGGATAAATATTTTGTATGTTCTACACAATATGACAATTTTTCTAAGTTATATAAAGATGGCAGGAAGGAGCAAATGTGACTAAAATGGAATGCGAGAGCATGAGAATATAGGGATGGAATGATAGCGCATGCATCAAATTTAATACAAGATGGTAGATAAGATGGCAGCGGTAACGTCAAATGTCAAAGTTCACGGTTCCCAGAATATCGACCTTGGATCCTTTTCCCGAATCGGATAAATCCTTCTACCATCGATGCAGTCCATAAACATGTAACAATATATTTATATATTTGGCCAATAAAAATGGTTGCGTTTCTTACAAATTCACTGAATTCTGTAAACGAAGCATAAAATTTTTTCATTAGGTACTATACTCGGTAATATTAATTTTCTATGAGCAAACAAATAAGGATGTATTTGGAAGTAACTTAATTATGAACAAACTGTAAATGATGATGCCACATATAATTAAATCGTATTTCTTTGTCTTAATGCATAACTAGCTGACGAATTTTTTGTTTCCTAACTTCTGAAATTTCATAATCTACCCAAATTAATAATTTTGAATTTAATGGTTTTCCTGGTGTAAATATTACAACTTTTGAAACTTTAATTAATTATAAACGTGAGGAATATTAACGAAATTATAATGTAATTAGTTTTGTTTAAATTTTTTTATATTTATGAATCTATATATAGTTCATCCATTTATACATATTTTTTAAATGTTAAATTCAAAATGTTTTCTTAAATAAATACTTAAGAGGGAAACAAAAATTTCCTCAAACATACTGTATAATCCGCAGATGCTGTTTCTAAAAACAGAACAAAGAAGTCTTCGATATTTTTGAGTTCTGTAGTTTCGCAGGCCTACTTACACCAAGGAAGCCTGAAGAAACTGATTTCGTGTAAAATGTCTAATTTCCACTCTATTATCTGCAATATCGTCAGTAAAGTACTCGCGAGTAAGCAAGGTATGATAAGGGACACCGTTTCCCGATATGTTTCAGACAGCAATGACCACAATAATTGACAAGCAGAGATGCAGTTTAGTAAAAATAAGTTGCAAACAATCCGTAAAGAAGCAGCGTGTAGATANACAATAATTGACAAGCAGAGATGCAGTTTAGTAAAAATAAGTTGCAAACAATCCGTAAAGAAGCAGCGTGTAGATACAAATCTAGGCTTACTTAGAGAAGAATATTGACAGCAACCAGCTCGTATTTCTACTTTAGCCGTCCTTTGATTTGTAAAGTTTCTTTCTTTCGTATTAAACAGATTTGAAAAGTAACAGAGTCAACAGTGTTGGTAGTTAAAATTAAAAAAATATTTTTAGAGTGTAAAAACGTTCATGTTAAATGTAAAGAGGTTACAAAAATAAGTAAAAACATTACAAACTTTTAATGCAATCAGTGACTACTAATTTCGTAAGTTTGCCTAACCATTAGTATTACAAATAATATATCCATTCGTCGTGTGTGTCTCCCTCTCTCTCTCTCTCTCTACATATATATATATATATATATATATATATATATATATATCGTATATGCCGTTTGTATGAACATTCACAACCGAAATATACTGGTTTTCAATGCAAATTCTACCGATTTTTTTTTCGACAGGGTTGTCATAACTGGTTCACCCAATTTTCTCCTTGATGTGTTGCCAGAATGTTGTGTTCAAGCTGCGCTGTGACCGTAATGGTATTTTTCGGCACTTAAATGCCTACTACACAGTTTTTTTGTTGTAATTTTTGCCATCACGTAGTCGGTTCTAGACNCAGTTTTTTTGTTGTAATTTTTGCCATCACGTAGTCGGTTCTAGACCTAGTAAATTATATTTGCGAGATGTGTTTTTTATCCACTTTGTTTGGTGGTTCAAGACGTAGTTCGCCCCTCTGTGGTGGATAACTTTCCAGTTTGATAGTGGTTTTCTCCGTGTGCTCCAGTTATATTCACTCAGTAATATAGTGGCTCTTATTGTGCGGGTGCATGTGCAAGCCTGACCTTCCCTGCACGTGCTGGCCTAGTTCTTGCTGCATGGTTCGGCTTTCGGTGCACATCGCCTGCCCTTTTCTTGATGGTGTCGACGTAGTCAAGTTTTATTTAAATTCCCCCATGCTGCGGTCTGGCAGTGGGTGTGTCATCTTCTTGCCCATTGGATAACTATTTCGTTCTTGTAGATTCGACGATATCATTATTTAACTAACTCAATTATCGGTTATTTAAATAAGAACTTTATCTGTATAGTGTAATTTTAAAATGTCCGAATTTGTACTATCAAGCACATATTCGCAAAGACTGTTGTTATAGACATAAAAAATTATTGCCTCTCCAAGTAAATTAAATTGTAACTAAGTGATTTAATTTACCTTTCGTTCGAGGCACACATTTTAACAATTTTAAGCTGTGAGCAGAATGTTTAACTTTAATATTTTATTCAAAGTAGATTAATAATCTTAATGTGATTTAAACTAACTAATTGTCACGTTTTATTTTCGGTTCTAAAATGTTTCGAGAAGTAATTTTCAATGATTTATTGTGTGATCTCTTATGTATCTCTTATTTTCTTAGTAATGTTAAGTAAACATTAATTCTCTCAACATTTACCTGTCTTTAATTTTTAAATATAAATATATTCAAACGAAAGATTAAGTAATGCATAACCACAAGGTTCATCTTTTTATTTATTGACAATTTTCTCTTCCTCTGGGGCTGTAATCAATTATAAAAAAATGTCTTACATGTATGTATATTATGAACTATTCTCTTTTCTCTTTTGCGCCATATACAATCACCGAAAATGATACAGCATATGTTTATATCACGTTCTGTAGTAAATGTTTGGGGTAGGTCTTTTTGTAAATTCGTTTTTTTTTNATGATACAGCATATGTTTATATCACGTTCTGTAGTAAATGTTTGGGGTAGGTCTTTTTGTAAATTCGTTTTTTTTTGTGACAATTTTAAAACATTTTTCTGTCATTTGTCTTATGTGGTTTGGGCCAAGAACTTGATGAATTTNTTTTTTTTTGTGACAATTTTAAAACATTTTTCTGTCATTTGTCTTATGTGGTTTGGGCCAAGAACTTGATGAATTTATAATTTTTGAGGAAGTTGATAATTAATTTGCTTATAATTTTTTGATCTTACATGGGGCACAATGCGCGCTCCCCTTCCTGGTGTAGCTTGACAACCCATTTTCTCAGCACAATAATGCCCAGTCTCACACAGCACAGATATCTCTGGTCGGTCTTTGGGGTGCCAAAATGTTTCCTTAGCCAGAAATGTACTCAGACTTCTCGCCCATCAAGAATGTTTGGGACCAGATTGGACAACAACTCCGACTAGCAGCAACTACAGCGAATTTTGAGGGTCAGTTGCACCAGCTGTGGCAGGATTTTCTTCAGGAGAACATCCAACATACATATGCCTCCATGCCCGATCGTATCGCCGCCTGTCTTCATGCTACGGGTGGTCCAACACCATACTAAGTGCATCCTGCAAGTGTTGGTCCCCTGCAATACATGCTTGTTGTGGTAAAATATTTTGATATTTTATGTATACGTACTGCCATGTCCTGCGCCTATAACCTTTATCTGCTGCTGTGATGGTACCCTCGGAATAATTATTTTTTTGCAAATGTGAGTACATGTGTTTTCTGATGCTGCAGGTATTTCTTAAGGATCATTCTTGTATGTAAGGTGAACTATTAGGAAAGGTTAAAATTAAAAAAAATCATTTATGCAAAATTCAGAGCATCTCCTTTGAACGGATTAATTTTAGTGAAGGTTAGAAAATTGTAGACATCTCACGCTGAAGTTGGGCTTAATTTCCAACTGGTCAATGTTAAGTACACACAAAATAAATGAAGATATTAATTATAAATGCACTGACAGCAGACTGCATAAAAAATATTAAAGCAGTCGCCAAGATGTATAGTTCGTGAATTAATCGCATTTATATATGCATTTATATATGCACAGAATGACTATGGATTGAAAGATTTTTCAAAAAACTGATGGAGAAGGTGGATAGAAACCTTGAAATATTGATAGAAGGATTGAAATATTGACCGAAAGTTTGAAATATCGATAGAATTATTGAAAGATTAATTGAATGATTGGAAGGTTGATTGAAATATTGATCGAATAATCGAATGATTGATCGAAATGATGAAAGCTTGATGGAATGACTGAATAATTGATCAAAATATTGAGAGATATATTGGAAGATTGCGAGATTGATAGAAAAATTTAAATATTTATGGAATGGATTCTTGATTGCTGAAAAGAGCACAGAATATAAAACCGTATATCACCCGTGTGTGCCCTATACATTCCAAGTTTCAAGGGCCTAACCCTAATGGTTTGTGAAAAGTATCGTCGACAATGTAGGCAGTTCAGCTGTTGTAAAACTACCAAAGGCGAAGTCGGGATGCTGGTCGCAAGCACTCCATTAAACATTTATACATATTTACATCTACACTCCAGTAGATCACTGTTCCGAAAAATTACTTGAAATTTGAGCAGATTTTATTTTGGCAGGTGAATGTGTGTGTAATAAGAAGCTCGCCCGATAAAATTATACGAAATGAAATGGAAGATACGAGCATAAAATAACATACCACACTGAACGATGGAAACATAAGGGGAGAGATATATAAAGAGAGAAAGAGTGTGATGTCAGCTCTCGCATCAAGCGAGTAACTGTGATGTGGTACGCCTTTGGCTACATTAATTACATGAAGAGGAGGAGTGATCATGTGAGCAACAACCAATTACGAGCGATAGAGTTGGTATTGACTGTAAATTACTAGCACAGTGTAGTGGCGATTGTGATTGATCTGTTGTGGGTAAATGTTAGTGTGTGATGTTTTAACAATGGTTCTTTGGAGGGTATAGGGTGGTTGGGTGGGCCGGGTTCAGCTATGTAGCCAATGGAATGTAGTGTTGGTGTAGAGACTGTCAGACAAAATATCAAATTCAAAAACAATGGAGGGTGTCAGTCGTATGCTGGTTGTCATGCTGGGAGAATGAGTGATCTGCCATATTTACAGGAATCGAACTCTGTATCTTCTAAATGTAAGTATTTGAATGTTTTCCCCCTAAATTACTACATATTCCCAAATTATTAATAAATCTGACATAATTATCAACTTTTGTATATTTTTTTATTTATATTAAATACTATTTTTGGCGGTTTTTATTTTTTTCGGGTCCGAGTTTCCCTAAGATTACGGTCAGAGTCACAGATATCAAAGAGGTGTTCAGAAGTCGCAGTGGTGTAGTGGTTAGACTGCTCGCGTCCCGCCTAGGCGAACTGAGCTCAATTCCGGATTTTCTAATGTATTATTGTGCCGGACGATGCCACTTGTCGGCGGGTTTTCTCGGGGATCTCCCGTTTTCCCTTTCCCAGCATTCTGGTGCCGTTCCATACTCACCTCACTTCACTCTCAACGACTGTAATTGCCTCGAAGGTAAGAGCCGTCCGAATCTCTCCACTCCATTTCAAGATGGTGGTCGTGGTCATTAATGAAATTTTTGCATAATTTTATCTTTTGACCATTGTTATTTGTATATATTATTCCAATTTAAAGTCACATGGGGAACAAGGCAGGAATAAGGATATCCAAGATAGTGATCGCGGTCCATACCGTACTTGTTCTCCGATCTTTCAAATCGTTTGCCCCGTTTTTTATTTTTTTTATTTTCAGGCCATTCTTAGGTCAAGGTATAAGTCACGGACATCCAAAATGGCAGTTGAGTTGTGTAATGTCATTTCCACCACCTCCCGATTTTTACAATTTTTTATATATTTTTCTTGATATTTCTTCTTTAATCTCATCTCAAAGTCATCGCGAAAAAATATCACGGTCATGGAAATCCAACATTGCTGTTGGAATCCATAATGTAAAGAAATATGAACTACATATCTTCTGGTTGGCTGGGCTTTGCTCGGAGACGTAAGAGGCCTTCTTGTTTTGGGGACTTTCTATATCTCACGTCGAAGAGTCACGAAACCACCTTGGTTGTTTTCAGGGAGTCTTGAGTTCAAATTGTTAATTCTGGGCATTTTTTTTGGAATCATATTGAAGAGCGTTGAATGTAGTGTATTTATTTAAAGACACATGTAGACAATTTAGTAAAAGGCGATCTTGGCGAAAAAAAAATCACATCAGAATATTTTGGGGAATAAATGGGATATTTCTACAGCCACGAGGTCAAGGTAAGTGTTATCCACGACCAATATGGCGGCCATGTGACGTCACAACATGACTTTCGGTCGGCGCCTGGCTCCTATCCCACATATCCCTTGTCACAGAACTCTCTTTTATATTCTACTCGCCTGGCAGTGAGGAATATAAAACCATATACCAGCCGGGTCATTTGGCACTGGAATGCTTTATGGGCAGAGTGCTGAGAAAGAGATATTGTGGTCTTCAGAGAGTGTGAGATGAGGTACAATTCCAAGTAGACGTAAGTGTTTTACAAGTTATACTGTAGATTCCAGAATTCTACTGCAGCATATAGCAGCTTAACGGAAACGATAGTCTTTTATTATTATGTATGAAGCAACAAATCTAATAAATATGTATCTGTATTTTATNCAGCTTAACGGAAACGATAGTCTTTTATTATTATGTATGAAGCAACAAATCTAATAAATATGTATCTGTATTTTATGTATTGTTATGCTCCAAAACCTGAAAAAGGGCTTGGTGTTTTATTTCATAATGATGAGNTATGTATCTGTATTTTATGTATTGTTATGCTCCAAAACCTGAAAAAGGGCTTGGTGTTTTATTTCATAATGATGAGATACCATATGTTGGTATGGTTTGTGTGTCCGTTCTGTACTGGGGACTACAGTTTTAGTTGATTCCANTAATGATGAGATACCATATGTTGGTATGGTTTGTGTGTCCGTTCTGTACTGGGGACTACAGTTTTAGTTGATTCCATTTTTCCTTCATGTATAGATGTGTTTATTTTCGAGACACATTTCACGTTATGTACTCAATTGAAAAGAAATAAGTAAGTATTTAGTATGGATATTTTAATTTCAAACCAGGTATTCAAAAGTAGACAAGTCAACCGTTTTTTTTTTTTGTGATTTCAAGAAATGCATATTTGATGATAAAAAAACCCATCGCATAATACAAAGGTAAGAAGTTTGCCTACAATTTATAAAAGTTTACTCCATTAGTTGGGGAAAAATATCAAAAATTTTACATTGAGTGACACAGATGCATAGGCATTATTATTCTGTCCTTTTTTCATATTGGTGTTTTTTTCCTCTCTTCTATTAAAAAAAANGACACAGATGCATAGGCATTATTATTCTGTCCTTTTTTCATATTGGTGTTTTTTTCCTCTCTTCTATTAAAAAAAAATAATTAATAAAATTTAAATAATTTATAGCACAAACATTTGCAAATAAGTTTTAATTTAAATGGAATTTNAAAAAAAATAATTAATAAAATTTAAATAATTTATAGCACAAACATTTGCAAATAAGTTTTAATTTAAATGGAATTTGGAATTGTGAGACAAATTATTATCATGACTTTTCGGAAAAATAATTTGACTGAGGAGCATATAGGCTGCCGATATATAGTACAGTCGCTCCTCGTCAACATTTCTTACAAATATCAGGTCCTCGCAACTTTGGTAGCGCACCAGTGGTTATCACACCAGTACGCTCTTCAGGTGAGTAAGTAAGACAAGTAAGGAAGACAGGTTAGTCTGAGTAAAGGCTTTATTGCTTGTCAAGGTGTGGGCGAGGCTAGGCGGGTAACTGCTCCAGGTACTGCTGCACTGCGGTATGGCCAAGGTACTTGGCATAGTAGAGGGCATTGTGGCCGTACTGGTCTGTAGCCGTGGTGTCAGCGCCGGCCTGCACCAGTAGCTTCACTATCTCGAGGCTACCTATGTTCGCCGCCCCCATGAGCGGTGTATTGCCGAAGACGTCCTTCGCATTCACGTCGGCCCCACGTGACAGCAGCATCTTCGCAAGCTGGTAGTGTCCGCCGTACGCCGCGCCAAGCAGCAGCGTGTAGTTGTATATAACTGTCAAGTCGACAGGCATGCCGGCGCTCAGTAGCAGCGTGGCCAGCTGCGTGTAGCCAAAGTAGCCTATATGATACAGCGGGTTCATTGACCACTGACTTATGTTCTTCAGCTCACCGNACAGTAGCAGCGTGACCAGCTGCGTGTAGCCAAAGTAGCCTATATGATACAGCGGGTTCATTGACCACTGACTTATGTTCTTCAGCTCACCGTACGTCTTGCTGCTGTGGTCCATCTCAGCATCCAGGCCCCTCTCCAACGTCGGCCAGTCTCTGGAGCCGCTGTACTGTAGCACCTGCGAACAAGCGCCAGTTGTGGTGTGGCTGTCACGACAGTCGCCATGGCAGACCGGGCTCGATTCCCGGGGGAAATGAGGCGGGTATTTCCCCTGGGAACTCGGTTACTCCTCCAGCACATCATTCCGTCGCAACTCCATCCTCCCTTCATCGCGTTCTCATCGGCACTTAAGTTATTAGCTGTTTATAGCCTCCCAAATATGACTCACTCACTCCGTGCCTCGACCATGCGGACAGCAACATTCATCCCATCACACGCCTACACTATATGATCAGAATTATCCGGACATCCCTCTGTAAAAGTCAACTGTCGCCCACCTGTCACTATGACCACTGTTACCGCTATAAAGGGAGGCAGAGGGCTCGATGTTGGTCATTACCACGCGATAGCAGCAGAATGAGTGGAGCAAGGGATCTTAGTGTCTTTAAGAGTGGTGCAGTTATTGGTTGCCAAATTAGTACGCAATATTGTCACCCAAAGGGTGAGAACGTGGGACTGGATGGGATTGAAGCATTATGGAGATAAACTGTTCTTTCTACGGCTATCGTTAAAATATTAAAATAATAATAATTAATCAACAAATTTTTAGTGGCAGGGGGAGTTAAATACCTGTAGATTGGTTCATAGCTCAATTAAATACACCTGTAAGAATATTAACAATATCAATCCAGTTTGTTTTCAATTGAGTAAACGTATCTGTAATAGTTTATTATTAACATTTAAGTATCAAAATTATCAAAAGAGGGAAGAGAGTAACTGCCGAGGATTCAACATAAATATACCCATAATATAAATAATCGACAAGCTGCCTTGCAGTTCCTAAAAAGGTTTAAAAAGTAAATACTGGATCCATTCCCGAGGTATTATTTTAGCCTAGCCTACGGTTCAAAACCAAGAGTCGGAACATAAATAAGTTAGTTGCGGTACATGAACGAATAAGGGACACAACTGAACTCGGAAGAACACTACTTTTGACTACTGGTTGTGCTGGCCCCAGAACGTCTACCAATTAACTCCACCTACATAACAGAAAAGTATAAGTTACTTATCTACATGGTGTTATTCCACCGTGTGACTTAGGCCTTGGCTTTCGCCGGCTCCTTCGCAATAGAAGAGCGAAGACAAAAGAGCAAAGAGCAAGAGAGACCACACAGTTAAGTATTTATAAACTTGCGCCACCTGCCACGGGAATAGAGACAGCTTTCACAATAATTTTCCAGATCATTCTTCTGCTGATTGTTCGCAGAAAAGTCGAAACAAATGTAGAACAGTTCACGCGGGAGTGAGACAGAAAATTCGCTCACCATCACGCTTCAAACACACGTGTTCAAATGCGTCACTTAGCAAATATCACAGGCCGTCTGTGACACATTCTACCGGTAGCAAAGACCCTACCCACGGAAATTAGCGCGAAGAGCACTGCTTACGGCATTCACAAGAAGAGAAACAGATCGTATTTAAAGATTGCGTACAGTAGCTGAGCTATAGAGTGTATCCTCTAACCATGTCAATAGATCCTGACAAAAGAATTACCTAAAATTAAGGTTACACCGGCCAAGTTAAATTTAAGTTATGCAGCACTATAAAATAACATAAATACATTTTAATCTCAAAAAAATCTCAGTATCAATACGTCAGGGTCTTTATGCCATTCCGATGTTGCCCAAATCGACTGACAGACAGTGATTGTCAATTGGAAAAGGGAAGTAAAACCGCAACAAAACCGAGGCTGTGTAGTCTGCGAGTGTTGACCTACAGGGATCGTCAAGCATTAAAGAAAGTGGTAGGGGAACATCGCATGACATCATGTGATACCATCATCCATGACATCCACAGTGCCACTTAACGTGCAGCTAACACCAAGTCTGAGCACTGAGAGGTACGAAGACTGCGGTTCAAAGATCAGCTCGCCTGTGAACATGGTGGTGTAAAGAGCACCGCCACTGGAAAGTGAACGACTGGAGACTCATGAGTAGTGATAAATCACACTATACCGCGTGGCAGTCTGATGGGAGGGTTTGAGTGTGGCGAGTGTCAGGTGAATGGTAAATACCGGAATGTATAGTGCCCAGAGTGAAATTCGGCGTATGTGGGGTGATAATGTGTGCGTGTTTCCATGGAAGGGTCTTGGTTCTCTTGTAAAACTCCCAAGCAAGTTGAATTCGTAAGGCTGTAAGTACATTTTTAGTAGCTGCATGTTCCTTTACTACATGTCTCCCACATTCTCTTCACAGGGTCGGAAATGTTATATTATCCCTATTAATGCCCGCTACTGGGCAGTAAATCTGAGGGATACTTTTATATGATATTACCGCGTGGATGTCCAGATACTTTTGTTTAAATAGTGTATTGTAGCATAAAATGTAGAAAAATAATATACTATTCATGGACTCTACATCTTACTTATTTAATAATAATTGTACTTCATAAGACTTAGTTAACTAAAATAAAGCAAAATACATTGTTAAAAATATATCGAAAAATAATTCTTCCACTACATATAGAGAGTTTAAATACTTTATCTGATGGAGAGACACTAAAGGAACGCTTTTAACCGGACTTAGCTGACATTGGCCTCACGAATTATTTACTTGAGTTACGGACATTGCAATCACATAGAAAGTTATTAATTTCATTGTATAGTCTGTCCATGTTAATAGTGAACACTTTTGAGTCCCTAGTTACCTTTCCCCTGTCAGCCAATTCTTAACATTCCGCCAACTTTTCTTAACTTAATGTTGTATTTTAGTTATAAGCACAGTGTATACACACTGAAGAGCCGAACAATCTGGTATAAACATGCCTAAGCATATAACAAAGTATGGCACCAATCAGGCTAACGCTATGCAGTCGGAAGTTAGATCGGTTACTGCTGGTACAATGGCAGGTTATCAAGATTTAATTGAGTTTGAACGTGGTGTTATAGTCGGCGCACGAAATATGGGACATAGCATCTCCAAGGTAGCAAAAACATTTGGATGTCCGCGTACGACCATTTTACGAGTGTACCGTAAATATAAGAAATCCGGTAAAACATCACATCTTCGACATCGCTGCGACCGGAAAAAGATCGTGAAAGAACGGGACAAACAACGACTGACGAGAATCATTAAACGTGACAGACGTGCAACCCTTTCTCAAATTGGCGCAGATTGGATTTGTGGACTGCCTTGCAGGATTCGTGGTGTGAATTGCCTCCTGCATACCTTCAGACGTTAGTCGATTTGATGCCACGACTTCTTGTGGCACTTCTGCATGNTGGTGTGAATTGCCTCCTGCATACCTTCAGACGTTAGTCGATTTGATGCCACGACTTCTTGTGGCACTTCTGCATGCTCGGAGGGACCTACACTATACTAGGAAGGTGGACCAGTTTTTTTTAGCTCTTCAGATTATACCACCAGACTCGAAAGTATTTTTTTGTGGGTGACTTCTTTATAAATAATTCGTTACAATCACAAAACCGATTTACACAAGAGCCAAAATTTTTTTCCCACCTATTTCGTAGTCAATAAATACGAATACACACTATTGTTTGTGAAAAAAACAACACCCAGAAAGAAATGCACGAATGAATCCAAACTTCAAGGATGTGTAGAACAGTGCACCTGCAATAAGTGGTTACGATTGCAGAGAGATGGCGTACACATAATGTAAACATAGTCCATGTTACGCCAATCTCAGTCAGAGAAGAGCCCTCAAACGAAGTTAAAGATAGTGCCAGTATGCCTCGTGGACGTAAAAGGGTGTCATATAAGCACGTCAGTGAGATCGAACGGGGCAGAATGGTCGGTCTCCGGGAAACGGGTTTGTCACACTGTGACATATCAGCNACGTCAGTGAGATCGAACGGGGCAGAATGGTCGGTCTCCGGGAAACGGGTTTGTCACACTGTGACATATCAGCTCGTACAGGGCATGCTGCTACGACAGTCATGCTTGTGTGGAACCAGTAGATAGAAGAGGGTCATACGCAGTGACGNATGCTGCTACGACAGTCATGCTTGTGTGGAACCAGTAGATAGAAGAGGGTCATACGCAGTGACGAGCGGGTATTGGAGCACGCAATGTGACCACAGCACCGGATCACCGCCATCTTGGCCACATGGCCGTAATGGACCGTACAGCTTCGTCCACAATGTTGGCTCGACACTGGAGCGCTGCCACAGTTGTGGACCTGTCTGCGTCGATGGTTAGACGCCGTCTGCTGCGGGCTGGACTGGTGGCAAGCATGCCATTGCATCGGCTTCCATTGTCCAGAAACCACATGCATCTCAGAGTGCAATAGTCACGTGACAAGTGTGATGGTTTGGAGCACGATTGGATAGAACATGCGATGTCAACTTCTACGTATTGATTACAATCTAAACAGCAAACTCTACACCAGAGAGGTTTTAGAGCCCAAGGTACCGGCCCTCATTCAGGCGACTCTACATGCCATATTTCAGCAGGACAATGCCCGGCCACATGTGGCAAGGAATGTGCAAGCCTTCTTCAATTACGACGGGTACCACTGCTTCCCTGGCCAGCACGTTCGCCTGTCATGTCGCCCATCGAACATGTCTGGGATATGGTGCGTCAGCGAATTGTTCGTCACGGACCTCCAGCAACCACTGTTCATACTTTGTAGATTCGCATGCATACCACGGGTATGAAGATTCCCCAGGATCATATCCAGGCCCTCTTATATTCCAGGCCTAGGTGATTAGGGGATCTGATTATTACAGCATGTGGTGGCTTCACGCCATACTGATTTCTTAAGGACAGAGATCATGTGCAGTCCTGTTATTTTAATAAATTGTTGGTTATCGTGTAGCTAATATCTAGTATAATGTTCATTTCAATTACATGTATCCTTCTTGGTGTTTTATTTTTAACAAACGTTGGTGTATTTCTATTTCATATTCTGCAAAATACGGAAAAAGAGGAATTTTTGCGCTTTTTCCTTAGCACTGTGGTAAATTTCATATGAATAAATAAATTAATTTAGGACCACGCATAAGAAAAAATAATTTATATAGCAAATGATTGCAAGAGTCGCCTTTATTAGACCGATAATTTAATTGGATTATATCCAATTTCCGGCGAGTATTTGCAATGAATTGGTTTCTCTTTGAGTAGTACGAACTGTTAACACATCAATTAGTGTGTATTTTAGCTTATGGCAATTAAAGACATTCCTCAAGCTTATTTTTATATTTGTATCTTAAAAGAAAACTTCTTCATAAGTTTGAATATGTTTGTTGTGTGAACAATTTCATAAACAGCGTAAATATAACGTCTCTGTGAATATGCAATATCTGAAATATGTAACCATAATGAGAATGAAACGGTCAAATTAGGAGTGTCCTTATATGGTTTGCTTCTTGTTTCTTGAGCCAATTTCAGAGTACACGCAGCATGCCCCGACGGCGCATTCAAAAATCCATTGCCTAGCTGGATGAGTTTGAGAGAGGCAGCATTGTCGGCCTCTGAGAGGCATGTTGGCGCATTGCTCCCCACTCGAACCGTTCTGTTTACTCTGTGAGTTAGTTTTGGACGCAGTGGGAGCAGGAGAGTACACACATCCGTCGACAAGGTTTGAGTCGACCAGCATACCCCAGCAGAGAGGATCAATTCATCGTACGACAAGCTGTATGCACTCCACACGTATTGCTGCGCAACATCCACGGACATTTTACGACAGCTGAGGATACGCCGGTGTCTACTAATACCATANTCCACACGTATTGCTGCGCAACATCCACGGACATTTTACGACAGCTGAGGATACGCCGGTGTCTACTAATACCATATCTAGGCTGATTTCAGAGTGAGATTTGTCGTCGTGGCGTCCCTTACGACGTCTGCCATCTGGACACGAGCATCCCCNTCTAGGCTGATTTCAGAGTGAGATTTGTCGTCGTGGCGTCCCTTACGACGTCTGCCATCTGGACACGAGCATCCCCTAGCATGTGTGACAATCTGCCAAGAAAGGGCAGCACAGCAGCTTACGGATTGGCAACGAGTCGTGTTCAGCAACGAATAACGACACTGTCTGGTTACAGACAATCAAATTCGATTCTGGAGATATCCTCGCCAATGCCTTGATCCAAACTTCAATGTATAGCGGCACGAGAGGTATCATGGCGTGCGGTGCCATTTCCTATGATTCCTACACCCCACTGGTGGTGATTGACGAAACCCTGTCCCAGAAAGTCTGTGACCATGTGCGCTCCCCTTCCTGGTGCATCTTGACAACCCCATTTTCCAGCAGCATAATGCCCGGCCTCACACAGCTCGGGTATCTCTTCCTTCGCCAGCAAGGTCCCTAGACCTCTCACTCATCGAGAACGTTTGGGAACAAACTGGAATACAACATCGGCCAGTGGCAACTATGGCATATTTGGAGGGTCAGCTGCTTCATATGAGGCAGGATCTTCCTCAGAAGGACATCCTACGTCTGTATGCCTCCATGCCCGACCTTATCGCCGCCTGTCCCCGTGCTATGGGTAGTCCAACACCATACTAAGTGCAACCTGCAAGTGTTGGTCCCTTGCAATGCACGCTTGGTTCTGTATACTCACTACGATGTGCTGTGCCAGTATTCACTTATGTGCCCCTGTCGTGGCACCTTCAGGGTTATTCATATTTTTGCCAAAAAACTCTAATTATATTTTAGTTTTATATATATAATTTTAAATTATTCCTTGTTTTCTTTATTCTGATTTGTTTGTCTACTACATCAGTACACGCTCAACAATAAATTATGACTAATGTAGTAATATTAAAATTAAAATTTAGTACAAATAACTTGTAATTTCTAAAACTGGTCCAATAACCGCTTATAATACATATTCAGTCTGAAAGAAAGTAGAAATTAGTTCAGAAAATAAGTGAGGTTTTGAAGTATAAAGTGGCATTTTAAACGCTAGCTGAAATAAAGTATGCTTTTACATTTTAATACAAATTACAACGAACGCTAGCGCAAACCTTAAGATCTCAATTTTTTTTACATGTCTGGATTATTGGCGTACTATTTAATAAAACTAACAGCATACATTTGGTTTTATGTAACATTTACGATGGCGCAAATTGTTAATTCGTGATTCTAATAAGGATTTTGTGTTGAGAAGGTGATTTCTCAGCAAACTTGAATCCAAGATTATAAGAAAGCTGACTCTGCGTACCTTCATGAGGAGAGATAGTCCAGCTTTAAGTACGATCGTCATTATATCGATATGGGTTGAATAACATGCTTAGTGTGCACACACTAAGTGCACATTTTTATGCGTCCACATTGAACCAAAGAAGCTCCAGGTCGCGACTAGCCCAGCCAAGTACACACTATGCTCAACATCTTAAGAGACGAATCACTGCCAAATAATGAGCTCCCTCAACACTTGGCGAGCAGCCGGCAATAAACCAAGACTGATGTTCTCGAACTTGGCTCTGTTGATATTCGTATCTCATGAAACTGGTTTTCTTCACTCTTGAACCTTACCCTGGTGTTCTGACAGCTGACCCTGAATCCAGTTGCATAACTAAGTAAGTGAACGTATCAAGTCTGTTTGTCCTCCAAGCATGTCTATTCCTAATGATTCCTATAATAATTCGCAGCAGCTCCTCAACGAAAATAAATAAAACCGTTCCCAGCATGTTCATCGTTGACTACAACTATAGATTATTAACTGTCCCTCCTTGGTGTATTTATTTGGGTGTTCTCATCGGACATTTGTTTGCTGCGCCTTATTCTGGCGAGTCTTTAAAGCTATTATGCACCAATGCATTTTAGTGTGCATATTTATTGCATCATACGAGTTTCAATGTGATCGCTTTCACCTAAACTTAATCAAACATAACTAACCTAACTTGATGTAATGTAACCTGACCACACCTAATCTAACATGACGTAAACTCACCTGATCTGAACTTACACGTATGCTTACCCAAATTAATCAACATCCATATAACTCACCTTAATATAACATAATCTAAGCCATACAATCAGAGCATTAGCTAACCTAACTGAGTCGAACCAACCTCAAAAACCTTTCTGTACCTAACCTTCTGGTATTTGTAACGAAACTAATTTAACCTTATGTAACATGCCACAACTTAACACATCCTATTTTAAGCTGGCATAAACTTAACTAATAAAATAATATCAATGGTTAAAAAATAATATAAATAATTTTATATTGTAACTTATGTTCACTGCCATGTCATATTCCCATGTGATGAGTTTGCTCACAGAGTATGCTGTACCAGATTATTATCTCCCAATGTTATGTTGGCCAAGCTGGCCAAATAGTCAGTTATCGATACAGTCACATCTTGTCAGGATGTGAATACCCTGATGTCTAATCAGCCGAAAACTGTCTAAGTCTCCATCTTATATATACTTAACTATGTAAAGCTTAGACAAAAATCTTTCCGTTATATTAAATATAATTTAATAAAAATTGGGAATGTACGGCCTCATAAAAATGTAAGTAAAATTTAAATTACATAAACTGGAACCTGTCATATTTATTCAAAGTTAAAATTAGGTTCCTTGTCGTCTGAGATGCTGTATGGTAATTCAGTGAACCGTTTAACTACCTCGAATTTTATGCATTGTTTTCGACGAAAATATATGCAGCTAACTACACAATATATCTCTGTGTTACAAAGTTATACAAATCGCTATAACTCATCGCAGCTCTGTGTAATTTTGTCGTCAACAATTGCGTAGTTTTAAATTGGAAAATTCTGTTTACTCTTTAATAATAGGTTTGAATTGTTTGCATATCCTTATGAGTGCAAATAATCGTGTTTTAATAATCACAATCAACGAAACAATATGTATTATTTTCTGCGACAGTGGTGTGTTATCTGAATTGAAATTATCTTCATGAGTCCTCATGACTACTGCGTTAACAATCTACACTATTACAAANTGGTGTGTTATCTGAATTGAAATTATCTTCATGAGTCCTCATGACTACTGCGTTAACAATCTACACTATTACAAACTGTGTTTTATATAGTATTTGATGGTAATCCTATGCTTAATCATCGGATGTCAGGACTTCTTATTCTTTTGGTTTAGAAAGTTCCAACGTCCATTCAAAAAATAAAAAATTTGACGCAATTTTTTAAATTTTTTTAATAATATTTTAATGTGAATGCATATTAAGGCAGAAAAATTGCAGTTTAATTATTTGTGCAAACATTTGTAAATTTTTGAAATTCATAAACTTGTTATTTTTAAAATTTGGGTTGGTACTCGGGAGCTATATATTTGCCTAGATATAAGTAAGAGAACAAGATTTCTAAGGAAAAAAATATTGTTAGCATAATTAATGTTTCAAAACATTTTTTATGACTTTGCTTGTTACTATTATAACTGTGGCTTTTTGAATATATTTCAATAATTCCAAAACGGTTTTGCGTTAAATGAGGATATGTGTAATTCTACATCAGTGAGCATCACCTTCGTTGGTCTAGATATACTGTAGGCTGTAGTAATTACTATTCATGACAATAACATATATCACTGCCTCACTACCATTATGCGACTACATAAAGCTAAGGGCCATAGGTTATGTCATTTAACACGCAGTATTACCAGGTTTTTAATTTTCTGCGGAGGTTGTTCCGCACACCCAGGCACATCCTTCTTCTTACTCTCCAGCTAAAAGCACACGCAGTGAAACANTTCTGCGGAGGTTGTTCCGCACACCCAGGCACATCCTTCTTCTTACTCTCCAGCTAAAAGCACACGCAGTGAAACATGTAAAATACACCACGCAATTTGAACTTTTATGTTTAAAGTAAGTTCAATGTTCAGTGTCTAATTTAAATATGGGAAACCTATCAGTTATGTATCAATATGAGAATTAAAATTCTCAATATTGAGCTATGTAGAGAAATCTATTTTTTTTTATTTCTAGTAACTCAATTTTGAAAATATTCAGTATAATAAAAAACCAGGAAATATGTTGTAATGGCATCTAACTTCTTTAATCTGGGTATGACAAATCTCTGAAATATTAGTGATTAGTTTTTTATAATAAAGCTTATGTATTACACAATATATTTCGAAAGTATAATTAGTATGGAATGTTTTGTTATTATTCCTGGAAATTTTCATTGCGTTTTCCTACCACTACGATTTTCAATATTGAACTTATGTATGTAGCAACTCAAAAACTACATTACTTAACAAATGCTACGAAGAAAATTTTTTATTGCTGCTAACATGTCTGCACACTCGTAAAATATTTCCATCATTGTTAAAAAGTTTAAAATATCTTAAAGTGACCAAAGTTATCTACTATATTTAAATATTGCTTTATAATTTTGTGGTAAGATTNATATCTTAAAGTGACCAAAGTTATCTACTATATTTAAATATTGCTTTATAATTTTGTGGTAAGATTCCATGAAAATCCACAATGAAAATGAAAATAAGTGGGTAACTAACCTTCAAACTTAGAACTAAGAGATTAGTGAACATTTTAATTTTAGTCAATACATTTTGTCGAATTTCATAGCGGTACCCAACCTATGTTATTTGGATCTAACTTAAAATAATTTTTATCACCACCACGGGATAATATAAATATATTTATCAAGAAATTATTAAAGTGTTTCGTAAATAGATTAATATTTTATAATAATTTTCAAAATTTAGAAAAAATATTTAATGCCCTAATTATGTGCGCACAAAGAGTCGTACTTCAGAACATTGGGGCAAAGCTTACCAATATTTTAGCCAAGTCAAAAAACATTTCCTTTTCACATTTTTTTCGAAGCACATTTTAATGTCAAAATCTTTATAATAAGACTACGTAAACAAATGTGGCACAATATGTTTCCATTATTTCGAATTTTAACTGAATTGTTGTTTATGTGATATTAAAAATACATTATTTCAAAAAAATCTAAAAAAAATANTTATTTCGAATTTTAACTGAATTGTTGTTTATGTGATATTAAAAATACATTATTTCAAAAAAATCTAAAAAAAATAATTGTTAGTTGACGTACCGAAATATATGTTACTACTGCGGAACCAGGGATAAATAAAAGAAGGTTTTCAAAACATGCAGTAGCAGGGCGTATTATACGGGAACCTCACCCGACTCCTAGCTTTCCAGTTCACAGTTGAGTGAAGCTAAGATGCAAAACGCAATGTTCACGCACATGGAGCATTAAAGAATACAGAGGAGAAACAGTTCATTATTCCAAGAAATACAAGCGCACACCCCAGTAAAATGGCGTCACATTCCAGTAACATATTAGAACGCTTTCCACCAATCAGCGCGNAAATACAAGCGCACACCCCAGTAAAATGGCGTCACATTCCAGTAACATATTAGAACGCTTTCCACCAATCAGCGCCTGGTAACTTACTTCTTAAACAGCAGCCTAGCCAATAGGTGACCTATCGCAGCATGCAGTAACCAATCACACGTTTCCAGAGCCTCGTGCAGACAATCAGCGAGAGGCTACGCCCACACAAAAGCAAACGCCACATAGTTTAGCCTCTGTGTACTTCTCTACTCTGTGGCACAGACACACGTCTGTTACTGCCACGACCGCACCTTGCCTCTAGCCCGTCAGTCAACATGAAGATTAATAATAATTTTGACAATATTAAAAAAAATTTTAAATAAAGAAACAAAAATTTAAACCTGGCGTCAACTGTATATCAATAATATGAAAATTGTCGTTTTATAAACGTTTTTCAGAATACCAGAAGGCCTTAACCTAGAAGTTCAGGTACATATATAATAATCATAATTATTATAATATTTCAATTGTATAATTTACCTGAAAGCATTTAAAAGTGCTGCTTATTATCTTTGTATCGCTTAGTTGACCATGAAAATATTGTTACCTTCAGCTATTCCAAATTTTTCAGTCAGTTAGGTATACTGTATTTTGTGTGTTGGATATTTAAATTAATTAAGAATAACTTTGTAAGCAACTGCAATATACGTATTCATTCATAACGATATATATTATGGATATATATTTTTAAGACAAAAAATTATAATCTATAAATAAACAGTATCCGTTATCCACATATGAAAATGTGCAAATTAGTGCCAACTGTAGGCTATTCAGGGTAAAGTGAGCACCATTTGAAGCCCTCTCACTTGGAATAATTGTCAGTAAATTTATTTTATTGCAGCCATATACGTAAACTTTCGAGACCGGTGAAATGTATACACTGTGTGCATTACTTATATGGCGATAATTGTTTAAATAATGGTAGAAGTGTAAAAAATGACTAATAGAAAAAATGTAAATATGGCATTTAAAGTGATCACTTTACGGTGGACAGACTAAACATATTAGTATACTGCAGACACGTAGTATTAACATGTTTTAGAAATAAATACGCACTATAAATACGTAACAAATTAAGTACTGTATAACACTCCATAATTTTTAAAGGAAGGGGTATTTACGAATCTGAAAGTATTAACATAACTGCAAAGTTACGTTAAGATGTTTAGGTTACGTAAGACAAGGAGTTAGTGTAGCCACCTTCGCTGGCAAAAAAATATACTTACTGTGTTGTTGAGTTGTTGGACCAACTGCTCCAGCTTCTCTGCGTACCGGCGTGACTCATCAAGATTCCTGCCCAGGTCCTGCACCTGCGGCACACGTATACAGTATATACGTAGTTAACATGTCACACTCTTACCTTGCCAGCATGACGCCAAGCTTGTCAGCATCTCACCAGTGTACATGTTGTGATGATAAGTGACATTTTACTACACCAGCTGTAGTATTGAGAAGCAGCAGACTGAGAGTTATACTGCATCTGTTACTCTCACTGCCACTAAAATAACTTTATTTTTATGTTAATTTTAACGTATTCTTCTTTAGCACTTCAAAATATTATATTAATTAAAGAAAACAAGGTCATTAACTCTGATGGTTGCCAAAATATCTGTCCCTCCCAATAAACACAGAGTTATAAAAATAATCCAACATATTTAGACATCCATCAGGAATTAAGCATATTATAGTGTTCTCTGTTCAACAATGCAATTGTTTTGGTATTATTGGTAAGTTCAAAGAATTGTGATTTTACTAGATAGATATTTTTAAAGAACGTTTGTTAAAGTTGTCTAAGAACCTGGTGTCACTGTCATATCCATAGGACGTACGTCAACTTAACACTAGGCTACGCAGCTAATAAAATTATCTTATAGCACTACAGTAGTGTGATTATGATGAGTCTGGTGCAACGGCGTCTGGCGAATTAGCTAGGAGACGGCCGACGCTGTCTTGAATATACCTTTAATCCCGTTTCTCTCTCGAAAATTCCGTTTTTTTGTCTTGAAATAGGCAATTTTTTGCATTAAATTTTCCTTCTTCCCTTAAAATTTCTCGTTTTTCCCTCAACAATCACCGAGCCCCTCATTTGTAAAGAACGAGCCCATTTTTTGCAAAAACAAGAAATTTGGGAGCAGTTAGGGTTCTCTATTTTACCAATTACCTTGAGACCTATGACATTGATCCTGTGCCCATAACCTTGTAAAACCTTTAAACTAAAAAAAATGGAATAATCTAAAAAAAATTAATCCTAAACACTTTAACAGAATAAAAAAAATTAAAACGAATGAATTTAAATTAAATACATATCTTTAGAAATTATTTAAATATTAATTATGTAGAAGTGCCGGGGTTCGCACGACCGTTCCTCTACAGGTCGGCTAGTGTCCATATCGTCCGCCATATTGGATGTCAGTGACCTTGACATTGACCCAGTGATATTTAACTTGAAAAAAACTAAAAACTCCAAAAAATTCCAAATAATTAAAAAAATTCGAAAAGATTATTAACAGAAGTATAAATTATACTGACATAACCCGAATGCCACCTTATATCCAGATGACCTTGACCCAATACCTTGACCTTGAATGCCCCTTAACTCAAAAATTGGCAAAATTGTTTTAAAAATTAACAGAAAATTATAAAAATCGCCATGAATTATTTTAAAATTTTTAAAAATATAATTTAAAATTTATTAAAAAATTTATAAAAAACAAAAAATTTTAATGTTTATGTTTTAGTGGGCGAAGAGGGAATGGAAACGACCAATCTCCATAATATGATGTCACCCAACTACCATATTGAATATAAGTAACCTTGAACTTGACCTTTCACCTTGATATGTAACTCTGTTTGAACTTCAGCCCAAAAATTACACAATACCCAAAAAATTAAATATTTCATACATTAGAAATAATTAAAAAAAAATTTATAACAAATTTATTTAAAAACTTTACATTTCCGAAGGTTCCCTCAGCACCACAACCAGTAGGTTAATTAGTCCACAGACTTCGATCCCCCTCTCCGTAGATAAATCTGTCAAATTCACTCTGCCAACCATATTCATTTTGTCATTTATCATTCGTTTTCATTTTCATAAATCACAAAATGATACGAATCCCAAAAATCACATTTCCATCAAGCTCACTCATTCCTTCTTAGCTGTGCNGAATCCCAAAAATCACATTTCCATCAAGCTCACTCATTCCTTCTTAGCTGTGCTCCATCGACCATCTTGTACTATATGCATGCTTTGTTATTCCTTAACAGCCATCTTAGGTTCCATCAGTACAACCATCTTAAATTACATCATTACCATGTTTCCCACATGCCTATGCTCTATAATTCCACGTCAGTAATATATGATTTCATTCCTTTAAAATACCACAGAGGCCGGTGAAACAAACATTCTCTCATTCTCTCTCATGCAATGTTATCAATCTTTGATTTTTTTTTTTTANCCACAGAGGCCGGTGAAACAAACATTCTCTCATTCTCTCTCATGCAATGTTATCAATCTTTGATTTTTTTTTTTTAGTTGCGTCTCATTGGTTCCCTATCATTCCTACTTGATTTAATCATATACCATTATATTAGATCNTTTTTTTTTTTTAGTTGCGTCTCATTGGTTCCCTATCATTCCTACTTGATTTAATCATATACCATTATATTAGATCTTAATCATGATCTACAATCCCACCTCGATTTAGTAGCCTACTGGTTACTCGGTCCTCTCAAACCCCCATATTTGATTACATCACTTCTACAACCATTGACTAACATATGCACTTCTCCTTTAACCATCAATATTTTCCATTTAGTTCGTAATTTGTGTTTACTGGAAAAATAACAGTGGTGTATTATAGCGGGACCGGGCATGTAGATATTTATGAAGGATCTCTCTTCACCATATACTGTACTGAAGTATGTCTCGCCAGGCTCGACTCAGCCTTCACCTTCCCCTCTCCATATCTTAGAGTCAAAAAAATTTCTAACACTTCAACAGCTTACTTGCAAGACTGCTTCATCCAACCTGCTTACAATGTATTACAATATTAATATGCTCTTTTATGTATGCTTTAGCATAAACCTTTGCTATATGATTAACCTACACAATACATATTGAAGAATCAACTTTCAAATAACCATTTTTTTCACACGATTTTATGAATTTTTATGATCATGATTATTAAGAGTATCGAATTTTAGTGACATATCTGAAAGCCAAGCAACCTTATTCCCAAATCAGGGAAATTAGTCATGCTGACTAAGTTATATCAGCACTAGCAAGCAATAGAACACTTTTGTTTATTCATTGAAAACATATTTTTTACGTACATCAAACCAAAAACCTTAAAAAAATATTTTTACATTCTCCATACTATACATGCAGTGTCTTTCCAGCAAAATTCTCACTTTGCACATTATTAATTTATTCTACTTATACACAGCTCGATACAGTTTTATGCTACCATGCCTCCACCCAGAATCCCAAAGTTTTTTTTANATTTATTCTACTTATACACAGCTCGATACAGTTTTATGCTACCATGCCTCCACCCAGAATCCCAAAGTTTTTTTTAAAGGTTTCTAGAGCCTCTGGAATGCAATAAACGTTGTATAATGCTTCATTTGTAGTCTTGAATGACAGCCGGCTGATTTCTTCATTCTTCATCCAAAGAATGAGGCTTTTCATAGGTACACTCCAGCCAAACATTACATTTTGCCTTTGAATGAAGATTATTTTAGGTAGAATCTATTCGATATGGTATCACTAATAACTAGTGCAGGACATTTCTTAGCTTCAGGAAGTTTTCCTTTACAGTTCTTGATAATTCTCTTCAGCTTATCACTTCGTTTGAACATATGTTTGCACTTAACACATTGTTGCATAACACAGGAAGGACCCTTCACTGAAGTGGTTCTTACGTGATTCCGTGCACTTTGGCTGTGGTAAATGTCTTGTCACAGTAGCAACAACGAAGTCTTGACGAAGTCATCGATGACGATACTGCTTTAGGTGATGCATCCGAAGAAGTCGATGATATTCCCAAAGAAGTAGATGGTGACACTTCTGTAAGTGACCCATCCAAAGAGACGAAGGTGCAGTCAGCGCCTTACCTGAAGAAGTCGATAGCAACACTGATGTAGACGACCTATCCGGAGAATACGAATTTTCTTTCGGCGTCATACCTGAATAAGTCGATGGCGATGATACTTTTAGCATGCTGCTCGAAGAAGTCGATGCAACTGCTGGTATTACTCCCGAAGAAGTCGATAGCACTTCCATAGACTCCATTAGATTTGGAATATCCGAAGACTTCACAGATGCCGAATAAGCCGCAAAAGTCAGCCGAGACTATCCATATTGCACGTCAACCACCGTTAAACTAACTTCTCAGCTTTCACTGAACTCCTTATAATATAATCATTAGCAAACACTATGACATTATGATGACATAGAACCAAACATATTACGCCAATAAGACATTGTGCGGACATCGACCAGCCAATCACATAGTTGCCACGTGATTGCAGCTGGCCAACACCATGCATGATCTTAGCTTCGGACATAGAACCACAATTAGCACCTCACCTAGCACTGCACTTATCACCGCACTCAGCACTGAACCTAGCACGCCACAAGCAATAAATGTCCCCCAATGACACATAATGACCCATAATGAGTCACAAATTACTAATAAATGATTCATGATGTCCCATAAGTGACACCTAATGACATAGAAATAACACATAAATGCCCATAAATGACACCTAAAGACCCACAATGACCCACATATTGAACCGTTGGGGGGATATCTAACAGAATATTCAACCCGCTCACATATGCAAATACGAGTGTAAACCTCCTTTCATGAATAAAATATTTAACCCATGTTGCAATAGAAAAACCTAAGATAATTGTGAACCAATTTAAGTATACATATACATATATACACATTATATATGCAAATATATACATTTAAGCATATATATATACACACACATGCGCATGAAACCAAATTAAGTTGAGAGAAAACATGCCACACATTACAGAAATAGGGGAAAAAGTTTCCAAGTAACAAAGCTAAGACAATACACTTCATGCACTGAACAGTGGTACATATCTATATTACCGAATCAAAGTGATATTATACTGTGAAAAAACCTAATAATTTAATTTGTATTAATCTTGAATCTTCTGAGGAAACATATATGTTTACAAACAAAAAAACCTGACAATTGAAAACAAAATAATTATCGCCTATTCCTCTTATACAATTATTTTTATATCACAGATTACACGTCATAATAACATATATAAATGGCTATTCTAAAATATTCCCAGTTCGTTATTAACCGGCAGGCATATACAATGAGGTGACAAAAGTCATGGGATACCTCCTAATATCGTGTCGGACCTCCTTTTGCCCGGCGAATTACAGCAACTCGACGTGGCATGGACTCAACAAGTCGTTGGAAGTCCCCGGCAGAAATATTGAGCCATGCTGCCTCTATAGACGTCCATACTTGCGAAAGTGTTGCCAGTGCAGGAGTTTTTGCACGAACTGACATTTCGATTATGTCCCATAAATGTTCGATGGGATTCATGTCGGGCGATCTTGGTGGCCAAATCATTCTCTGGAATTGTCCAGAATGTTCTTCAAACCAATCGCGAACAGTTGTGGCCCAGTGAAATGGTGCATTCTCATCCATAAATATTCCATCCTTGTTTGGTAACATGAAGTCCATGAATGGCTGCAAGTAGTCTCCAAGTAGCAGATCATAACCCTTTCCAGTCAATGATCGATTCAGTTGGACCAGAGGACCTAGTCCATTCCATGTAAAAACAGCCCACACCATTATGGAGCCACCACACGCTTTCACAGTTCCTTGCTGACAACTTGGGTCCATGGATTCGTGGGGTCTGCGCCACACTCGAACCCTACGATCAGCACTTACCAACTGAAATCGGGACTCATCTGACCAAGCCACGGATTTCCAGTCGCTTTGGGTCCAACCGATATGGTCAAGAGCCCAGGAGAGGCGCTGCAGTCGATGTCGTGCTGTTAGTAAAGGCACTCGAGTCGGTCTTCTGCTGCCATAGCCCAGTACAGCCAAAATTCGCCGCACTGTATTAACGGACACATCCGTCGAACGTCCCACATTGATTCCTGCGGTTATTTCATGCAGCGTTGCCTGTCTGTTAACACTGACCGTTCTGCGCACACGTCGTTGGTCTCGCTCATTAAGTGCAGGCGGGCGGCCACTGCGTTGTCCATGGGGGGTTGTTATGCCGGAAATTAAGTATTCTCGGCACACTCTTGACACTGTGAATCTCGGAATGTTGAATTCCCTAACCATTTCCGAAATGGAATGTCCCATGCGTCTAGCTCCAACTACCATTCCGCGTTCAAAGTATGTTAATTCCCGTCGTGCTGCCATAATCACGTCAGAAACCTTTTCACATGAAGCACTTGACTATAAATGAAAGCCCAACCAATGCACTGCCCATTTATACATTTTGTACGCAATACTGCTGCCATCTGTATATTTGCATATTGTTATCCCATGACTTTTGTCACTTCACTGTATACGCACTGTGGCAATGTTTCAGCCCATATGCCAGTGTAATACATAGACAAACAAACGATAAATTTTCGAAAGGTGAGAAGTGAGAGCTAAATCACGTATTATCGGTGTTCATTTTTGCGACAAACTTTGTACAACTCCATCACGCCCAGTAGAGTTCTGATGCTTGCTGGCATTCTTGCGATCTATCAGACCCTCCGGATGCCGCGAAGACACAAATCTCGTATAATACAATACTTAAGTAATAGATTAACAAAATATAATATTAAAATACCTATATTTACTTAAATGAGGTTTGTAACCCATGCAAAATTAAAAAAATTCTAGGCTGCAGATGAGATTTCTCAGAACCCACACCTTTTTGTCTAACTAATCTACAATCTTAACCACGAGACCAACATAACTTGCGTCAGAAGTCTTTATTTTTATATTTATTATACTTGCAAGTATGTACAAAATGTTAACCAGAAAATTACGGTTTCTATTGAAATTTTGCAAATCAATTTATACCTACTTCTTCAAATAAGGAAGTTATTTCATTAAGAAGAATACATTTTGATACGATTACCAAACAAGAAGCGAGGCAGGGTAAAGCAGGAATGCGGCCAACTACTATAATTAAACCAATATTCGCAAACAACTGCGACTCGAATGCAACAACTAAGAATGTAGGAATCTGCAGAAGTATGTACAATATCAGGGTCTCGCATCAACATCTAACGGCAGTAAATCCGCCCAGGATACAAGGGAGAGCCAATAGGAATAAAGGATATTTGAGAAGGTGGGTGAGAAGAAGAAGTGTGGTGGAGATGGCAGCTACGGGCCGGGGTGTCAGTCGGCGTCGGTCCTCCCTGAACGGCGTCTCCGAGCGGCGATTGGTGGTAAGTGTCTTACACTAGGGTGAGAGAGCGAGCCCGGAGCCCCTTATGTCCTTGTCCTCCCATAACAGATTGTCCTTTAAACCTACCTCGATCCCTACCCTCACTAACTACATAACGATGTAATTATTGCAAGTTTAATCAGTAAAAATCCCCTGGAAATAATTATTTTAACGTAATTAATTATTATCTGACCTCATTTCATTAACTGCATTAACTATATTTCCTTAAGAGGTATAAAAATTTGCTGTATTTCATATTAAGGGATCCGTGTAGCTAGGAAACATTAATAGTTAATAAGTAATACGGTCGCAATTAACTGAAATTTTCGTTTTATTACGATTTATTGAGGTTTTTTTGGGCGTTTAGCGTTTTTTAAATTCGAAATAGATTTCTTTTTGCACACAACTACAATTTCCATCACCCATAGTTTTCACACAAACAGTTATATACGGTTTTACGTTTTTGAGTGTCCACCGTTATGCTGAAGCCCTTGTATACGGGTCAATATTGTACAAATAATACTTGATGTCTATTACAAACGCACCCTTGTATATTTTCAAACGAGTTGTTTTACATTAGGTATCTTTGTATTCTTACAAGCATTTGTAAAAGTTACAAAAAACTTCTCAATAGAAATTTTAAAAAATATTTTATAATGTATAGCAGATTGTATCACAAATTTTGTATTATATTTACCACCTTTCTAGATCACTACGCCCATTGATTAAAATATAAGAATGATATATATTTAGAGAAAAAAATATGATGAAAGATCCCAGACATCTTAGATTTATCAATTATTGCCGTTGGTTTACTTTAAATTTGTTTAACGATATTTTTGGCATGGTACAGCATAAATCTTCTTTAAGGTTTATCGTATTGCAACATCTTTATTACTGATATTGAGATTTTTAATCTATAAATGCCTGGAAGTCAAAATTTTGCTTTGCCTGCCATCCTATATGTTACAGAAACCAAGTAATAGCGACTTTAGAAAATGTACGAATCTCTGCGCAATATCCCTTTGATCAGTAAACCTAATAAAAACCTTGTAATGCAGATAGATGAGAAAAAAATTTCCTTTATCCGAGTGGTCGGGGACATTTCCGCCTTTAATTAGGTAAGTCAAGATTTTTATGATAGCCATTCACTTTACTTTACGGGAGACATGATACTTAACTTTATCTTTAAAAAGTGTTTCCGCCTCCCGGGGGCTGTTTACCAGATTTTTAACATACCTTATCCACGTTTAGCTGGTTTTCCGAAGTCTTATTGTCCAGTAGCCTTTGTAGGTCGCCAACCTGCAAATGTTAAACAAGAAGTGCAAATTAAAAATCTAAAAAAAAACAAAATAGATTATACTTCCACTATAAATTCTTATGGTATAAATTACATAAAGATAATGGATTAAAATGACTATATGCGTATAAAAACTTCCTTTTTTTTTCGTTGGAACTGGTTGAAAGGTATTTAAAGAAGGCATAATTATTTTTGCACATTTTATTATCGCCTTAAGTATAGATATCGCCGAGACAACATTAACGCCATTTAATTCTTCACAGCTGCACAGTTGTCTTGATCAAATATATAGTCAGTCTGTTTTTCCTCAACATTAAATGCAACAAATACTGCCCACCATAACATGTAATATTTCCGGTTGAATAAACCTAACGTTATTAATAATTACAAACCTTCATCTGGTCTGAACTTTTCTTGCCATGAAGCCACAGAGATAAAAGGACATACTCCAGGGTACTCGGTAATTACGTTAAAAAGGTTACAGTTTAATACGATTCATACAGTAAATATGGGGCAATGGTACATCGCCAAGTATAATTTTCTATTAAACACATGATCTTTAAACCTATTGTGCTTATGAATTACATTTACAAACTGTTAAACTCTTAAAAACTCAATATATAGTATCTGTGGAAAAATTTAAAGCTAGTAAAAATGTTATAATTTTCAAGCCCCAGTATCGATGTTTCTTTATAAAACACAATTATTGTATTGCCTCATTTTCTTTATGAGTGTGTAAATTACAAAATATAAAAGTTAAAGAGAAACTTCCTGACTGTCACATATTAATTATTATATAACGTAGTATATGTTATAAAANTAAAGAGAAACTTCCTGACTGTCACATATTAATTATTATATAACGTAGTATATGTTATAAAAATACGCCTTAAGAAAACGGAAACCTCTTTTTAGTTTGAGGAACACGCAAAGTCATAGTTAACAAATATTCTCTAAGCTCTGATAAATTTCGTTGTTTTTTATCTTTCATGTTTATCTTGTATGTCGTGAATCTGCAAATGTTTAAAAGCACAATGAAGATAATATAAATTCAAACACAAGAAATTTCAATTGCAAACTAAACTATGTGCTATCACTTTTACAAAACAAAGTGTATATATATGTGTGTCTTCATAAATTCAGATATTCTCCAAAAGGTAATTCATATATCGTGAGTATTTTAGGTATTGAATAAGTGTGAATGGAATCGTTTCTTGGTTTTCCCATGAGATTAACCCATTTCCAGTAGGTTTAGTGCTGCCGAAGTCATCTTTACAACACCCTGCAAAGACAAGCANTCCCATGAGATTAACCCATTTCCAGTAGGTTTAGTGCTGCCGAAGTCATCTTTACAACACCCTGCAAAGACAAGCACATCTAGGGCTAGAGTAAAAGGGAAATAGTTTCTAATATTACGTACTAAACAACTTTGTGCCTGAAATATATGCCTNCATCTAGGGCTAGAGTAAAAGGGAAATAGTTTCTAATATTACGTACTAAACAACTTTGTGCCTGAAATATATGCCTATACAAAAATGTGAGAAGAAATCTGAAAACAGAAGTAGGAAAAAAAGTGCAATATAAAAATATTTTGCCATCCGTTGTTCATGAGTGTAATGTAGTTTGTTATTGTTAGACATGTCGATTTTTTTATTTGTAAAATAAACGAATGTTAATATGCAGATGCGTGCTCCTCATGACAAATTTACATTTCCAGAAATCTCAGAGAACAAGCTAACCTTCCTCCACACTTTACAAATGTACGTTTCTGACATTAAGAAATTGTAATTATTTAAATATATCAATTAAACTTATTTGCACTTGCATGTAAACAGGGTATGAAAAACTACAACATATTCATTTGGACATATTTTAGTTATTTATTACTTGCACAGAGATGAATCTCATATAAGAACTTTTAAAAGTTTGTTTGGGAATATATTTAAGAGTGATAAAATATACAACAAACGGAAACAGTTGCAGTGATTTAAAAATCTATTAGTTTTTTGTATTCTGATACATGGTCATTGATATATTTATAATGTATGTTGGATTGTATGTTCATGACAGGCGTCACGACATGTGTAGAATTCAGCACGCAATTTAAAGTGACGCGTGCAAGAGAGTGGCATAGTGGCTACACGTGTTCTCTGTTGACTCGCCATTAGTAGCATGGCCCAGCTGAAAANGAAATCTCAGAGAACAAGCTAACCTTCCTCCACACTTTACAAATGTACGTTTCTGACATTAAGAAATTGTAATTATTTAAATATATCAATTAAACTTATTTGCACTTGCATGTAAACAGGGTATGAAAAACTACAACATATTCATTTGGACATATTTTAGTTATTTATTACTTGCACAGAGATGAATCTCATATAAGAACTTTTAAAAGTTTGTTTGGGAATATATTTAAGAGTGATAAAATATACAACAAACGGAAACAGTTGCAGTGATTTAAAAATCTATTAGTTTTTTGTATTCTGATACATGGTCATTGATATATTTATAATGTATGTTGGATTGTATGTTCATGACAGGCGTCACGACATGTGTAGAATTCAGCACGCAATTTAAAGTGACGCGTGCAAGAGAGTGGCATAGTGGCTACACGTGTTCTCTGTTGACTCGCCATTAGTAGCATGGCCCAGCTGAAAACACACCTGCTGTTTCATGTGGTTCCAATGATGAGAAGGAAATTGAAACTTAATTAGCTCAACAAAGAGGACTGCATCATAATGGCACCACATAATGCCAATTGAGCAACAGTTATCTTCATTCCGTAGCAATTTCCATGTTTAAACAATGCAATCAGGTGTGATGAGACAGATGTGTTACACAACCACCTTGCGCCTCTTACTGCCAAGTAGTTGTACTGAAATATAAGAACCCTCTTACTTGACAGGGACAGATATCGCTGTCCTGTTTGTGGTATTAAGAATTATATAATTATACCAGTCAAACATGTACATAAATGAATTCAGATATCTGTTTCTGGCTAATTACATGCAATACAATGAGATATTTTACCATTTTATGCAATGTCTTCAAGTACTCTTAAAACGTAAAATTTAAGACCAACACATTGATTTCCGCAATACGAACAACTTAAGTTGCTTGTTAGGTACGTTTAATTATATATGCATTTTCTGTACTCAGCAAATCGCCATTAATAACTCAAACACGTGTAGTAAATTTAAAAAAATATGTTATCAAAATAATGCAAATATATTAAGTCAGTTGCTTGCTTCAGTATATTGGAAACTATGGGTGTTGTTAGACAGAGCCAAATAGGGAAAAAATGGTCGGTTGTTTCATTTTTTTGCTTACCTTCTTGTACCGATAGAAGATAAACACTTTGCTATCTAGTTACACTGACTGGATTCAAATTAACACAAGAACTGACAGTTCATAATCACCGATTACTGGAACCACGATATATACTGTTCCAGATTCTTAGGTGCAATGTAAACAGTATATGTTGAAATAGTAATTAAAAAGCGGTTTTCTCGTTTGTCGGATTGACCGTGGACTTGTTATAGACAGTCCGCAAGTCTTTCGCCCATGCCTCGCACAAATATGTTACTGAAACTCGATGTGTCAGCTCATGTTGTTTGGTTTTAGAACTTGACCAACACACACTTGTAACACAGCACTTCACTTGTCCTCTCAGGACACAAGACAGAACGCACAGTGCTGCAAATTCTTTGGCTAGGTTCCGGAGGAAATTTTGAAAAATCCGGATGTGTTAGACGGGTGTTTGTAAGCAGGTAATTATTGATACGAAATTTATAAACACTATTCCAAATACGAAAACACGTCCAGAATGTTTATTATAAATAAAATATATAGAATATTGTCAATGTTTAAATGTCCATGTTTTGAAATATAAATATTTTATTAATTAGGCACGTATAATTATGGGATAATTTTCCTTTACTCTGGCTGTACTTATATACTAGTTAAGAGCTAACGGGACTTAGAATTAATTTAAATTGTTTAGTTTGCAAGTAAAGGCTATTTAATTGTATGTGGAACAAACGAATTCATTAGACTATTTTCAATTCACTTTATGCAAACGTAGGAAACATAGTTTTCATAGATAATTTTCAAGAATGAAAAAAAGTAAAGATAACGAATATCAACAAATTGAGCATAAAAAAATATTAAAAAAGACAGAAATTGGTTTCGGTGTGCAGAAAGGAAGACTTATGTGATTTTTTATTCTTTGTAAGCAACATACAGTGCGCGCTAGTGACTGTAAAGGCCTAGTCATTCCTCTGTAATAGCACGACTACATTATGTAATACCTTCCCTTATTATATCTTAATACAATAGTGTTTACCATTTAGATGTTTTTTTTATGTAGATATTGTGACATGCCGTATTGTTCAAGGAAATTTGCTGAGATGAAAGTAACAGATGTACGTAAACCGCGCAACTAATTTGCTTGCAAAACACACTGAATGTATCTAAATCCAGGAGCTTGCGAAAACTTGAGCGGGCGTACCACTCATCAAGCTGCAAATAAAGAAAGTTTAGCATCGCTATTATACGAAGTTGGGAACTTACCTATGCAATTGACTCTTTCCTGAGCAAATGTAGGAACTCTACAATGTATGTATAGTTGAAAAAATTACTGTTCCCGCTTTATATCTAAACGAATACACTGGTATNGACTCTTTCCTGAGCAAATGTAGGAACTGTACAATGTATGTATAGTTGAAAAAATTACTGTTTCCGCTTTATAACTTAACGAATACACTGGTATGGTAAATTTCTGAATAATTAATTGTGTGTCCTTAAGCACATATGCACAAATTTTGGCTGCTAGTCTTAGCATTCAGACTATAATTTTCCTTCCGATTTGTCTGTCAGGAAATAGCATAGCAACTTTTTTATCTTCATAATTTACATGGGCAGGGAAAACCTCGTGACGCGCATTAAAATAAACTCGTCTAATTTCTGCACAGTCGGGCGAAATATTATTTACAATACATGTACATTTTTCTTCATAAGGTTCTCAAAAAATAATCTTCGAGCATATGTAAGCACGTTTTCATACAAAGAGAATTTGTTAGCACCACTTACTCTTGCCTTGCATCTGATGAACTCACGAGCAAATAATTTAAACTGAACTATTATAAAATATTGACATTATCTGAAGACCCACATGACCAATCTTGAACGAAAGCACCTTTATTCAGTAAATTACCTGTCACAATAGATCCGCAGAAATCAAATCAGGGAGATAGAAAATATTTTAAACAATAACAGGACAGAACACCATAATTCAACAGCATAGATAAGTAACGTCAAAGAACATTTCTATATAATTTAATAGTATTTAAATGTACATAACTCCATAAGTTATTACAGGTAAGCATCCTACATTTAGCTATTGTTTTTCCCAAATAACCAGATTATTATGATGCCAATAATGACACTAGATATATTAGCCTCAATTCAGCCACTGTAAATTTTTTATTCCTGTTTAAAATAAGTTATAAATGCTGGTCATAAGACACTTCAAACAACACATATGAATATGTAATTTTTATTAATATTTTGATGCAATAAAGTATTTAAGCGCAACAAACGGATTAACATAATATTTATAGGTAAATTTGCTTAACAAAGAAGTCTAAATTATTTATATTTATAACATGTGTGTAAATATTGGCTTGTTTCCTTACCGTATGGTTTTTATTGTGAAGCTGGTTTTTCAGATCTTCGATTTCTTGGTTAAGTGCCTCCACCTTTAAAGAATAAATAGAATACATGTTATAAAAAAAATTGATAAAATAAAAATGCAGGATGGAAAAAGGGATCTATTATGTTTTTAGCTTACACTTTCGGAAATGTTGGGCGTCTCTGTAATTACATACCAAACAATCATTTATCGAATTACATTTTTAGTATTGCTGTGTTTGTAAGTCGCTGACAGACGCATACGAATGCTATCAGAATATAAATTGACTGGAAGCACTGTTCCTGACATTAATTGTGTCCTAAGTTTACCTACTTATTTTATTATTAAATTTCGTATAACGTGAAATATTTTTATAACTGGCGTTCTTTGGAGCCTCTGAGCAGTCGCAATGACAAACAAAACAAATATGGCGACTGCCGTAAGTACGCTAAAACGTTCAGCAGATAAGCAACTTCTGGTATATGCCGACTATAGACCCTCTGTGTACTACACTTGTAATTGGGAAAGCGCTAGTAATTACGTAGTGACGTCACAGGTAGGGACAAGTACGGGCATATGCATACTTGGAGAGAAATTTGGACACAGCTTGCATTCTCGCGCCATCACTAACACCCAGTTACGCAGCTTCTCACCGCTCAGTTCAAACAACACATCAGAAATAAACTTAGCTTTTTGCGGGATTAAGACATAAATATTTGCTAAACATGATAATCTAGGTCTCCAGATTTCTGAATGCAAAATACACAAAATCTAAGTAATGTCATTCTAAAATACGACGTTGGAAAATTTTCTAGAAAAACGATTCGACATCATTTTGTATTCTCATAGAACTATATTTTCCACAGAATTTAAGCGTACATTTTGGTCACATAATTACACTACTGGTTAAAATACTAACGCTCACAGTATGCATCGTATGCATCTGAGACTTTAGAGAAGAAATGATTAAAATTGGTAATACACATTATCACAAAAAATTGCAGCAGGACAATTAGATATGGATCTGTGATACGCTGGCATGTCATCTATAATAATACATTGCACCTCTTCGCACTGCAATACATTCTGCAACACGGTATGGTATAGGTATAGGTCCTGGCAGATGTCGGCTGTTGTCCTGGTGCAGACGGGACACTATTGTTTGGACAGCGTGTTCCAAATTCTGGATACTGAGGCACGGCGGGCAGTTGGAGTTTCAACTGGTCCCACACATGCTTGAGTGGTAACATTTCAGGGGAGCGGGCAGTCCATGGATGTTTTCAGACATGGTGCAAGCAGTACTGGGTGACCGTGCCACATGCGGTTGGCTTTATCTTGCTGGAATATCACACCAGGAAATCCGGCGAGAAAACAGAGCAGATGACGGTGTAGGATGTTGACCTTATACCACTGGACCATTAATGTTCCATGTAGTATGAATAGAGTGGATCTGATATTGTAGGCTATGGCTAGCTAGGCCATAATGCCTGACATGTGGAAACTGCCGCTCGATTGCGAGAATGGGATTGTGATGTTCACCAGGTGCTCTCCACATCCGTGCGCGATGACAAGTCCCCGTAACGAAGTAGCATTCATCACTAAACACCTCACATCGCCAGTATGTGGCTTTCCACATTGCTCTGGCTTGGCACACTGCAAACGGAGCGCCGTTGTGGCAGAGTTAATAGCAGAACACATAATGAGAGCTGGGGTAGCAGATTCGCCTCCGCCAGGTATAAGGAAATTGTCCGTGGACACACGGGAGCACTAACACAGGCCAGTATNCCTCCGCCAGGTATAAGGAAATTGTCCGTGGACACACGGGAGCACTAACACAGGCCAGTATCGTGAACCTGGTCATCATGGTATCCCTCCGCGCCTAGTGTACATTCCATCGATCCTCTTAACTGGTAGTTGTCCTCGTTCTTCCTTATCCGNCATGGTATCCCTCCGCGCCTAGTGTACATTCCATCGATCCTCTTAACTGGTAGTTGTCCTCGTTCTTCCTTATCCGATTCTCCGTGTGTGCATTTAAGTACCCACTGCTTCTAACAGCATCGATCAATATGGTTCGAACGATCGACATAGTCCGCTATACGGTGATCCGACCGCCCTGCGGTCATTTAATATTAACTCTTTACACTTGCTTGGCAGATTCTGGTGTTTCTCGTGTTAATGGAGCGTAGACTACACGCCGGTGTCTATGACAGCTGGTCTGTGCTTGCAGTGNGGTGTTTCTCGTGTTAATGGAGCGTAGACTACACGCCGGTGTCTATGACAGCTGGTCTGTGCTTGCAGTGTCACTACTGGATGTGTGGTAATGTGCATACCAGTCAGTACTCTCACTGTTTACGTCGTTTCATGGTTGTTACATGATCTCTTCGTATTGCGCTGTGNATGTGCATACCAGTCAGTACTCTCACTGTTTACGTCGTTTCATGGTTGTTACATGATCTCTTCGTATTGCGCTGTGTTTATTGTTCGGCTGCGTAGATCATTATGAATGCATCACTGTTGCATGATACTTCCTTATGGCAAAAACCGTTATGTTATATTGTTATTTGTTTTCTGGATTTGCCTTTAATAACCTTTAATCTTATTTTATTGTGTTAAACGTCAATTTTTTTCCCGCTCTCATAAAGGAACTTCTCTGCATTTCGCAGCTTCGCGGGCACAGTGGAATTGTGTAATGACGTCAAGCCGCCCGTGGCGACATCTCGCAGTAATTTTAGCTAGTTACTGCTTCTTCTCCTTGACTTCCCAGGAAACGTTACGGTGAGATGGTTTAGCTTTCTTGTCAAGAGGACGAGCGATGAGCAGAGAATTGACTGTTATCTTATGTGCCTACCTCACATCGGGACATAGAAGTAGTTCAAAAAACACGGAGACTAATTCTTTCATCTTCGTTTCGTGTGCTGTATTCATTAGGGCTTATTATTCTTAATGGTGGCGAATTCGGTGTCTAAGGAAGTCGAGTGGTGAGAAGGCGTAGGTTGGGACGTACCCGCATACCAACTGCATTCGTGACACGAAGAGTTTCCTAATAGCAGAATATTTGTTGTAAGTTTCCATTTTAAATATCTCTCGCATAAATATAACTGTGCATCTTAACTTACTGCATATAAATGATACCCAAATATGCTCAGATATCCCGTTTTGTTGAAAAAATGTTGTTTGCAAAATTACTCACAAAACACGAATTTGATTGAGAAAAGGGTTTTCGACCAGTGCATTGGTACCAAGGCAGCAAGTGCCCTGTGCCCAGATTNTTTGATTGAGAAAAGGGTTTTCGACCAGTGCATTGGTACCAAGGCAGCAAGTGCCCTGTGCCCAGATTGGAAAGAGGGGCTTCATACCGAGATGAAAGTTTGTGCATACAGCATAATTATCAGTGCAAATTTATTGTAAATTACCAACTTTAACACCATATCTGAGGCGTGTGTCTGTGTCCTTCGTAGGTAGGTGGTGAGCGCTTCGGGATATTTAATTTAATAAATTCAAAAATATACACAGCTCGATTCAGAAGGTTCTGGTCATCAATTTCTGCAGTTTTTTATTGCCATTAAAGACACGTACGATCACAAACCTTCGCCGCCATTATGAAAACGAGCCTAATTGATCTAAACGTTTAGCTATTGGTGTGCCAATAAAGGAACCATAATAATATAGCGTGACAATCAGTGTAATGCTGAGTGTAATATTAGACAGTGTTTTGTTTTGACCATCAATAAAACAATGATTTGTTTCNTGACAATCAGTGTAATGCTGAGTGTAATATTAGACAGTGTTTTGTTTTGACCATCAATAAAACAATGATTTGTTTCAAGTACAGTTGGAGGTGGGCCTATCTGTCACAGTTGAAATGTAGGGCACTATAAAGACGAGGTATAATAAATGACCTATAAGTACCCATAATGACTATAAATTACCCATAATAATACATATTTGACACATAATGAATAACAAATGACCCATGAATGACACATAAGGCATATAAATTATCCTTAAAAATACATAATCTCCTATATATTAAACCGTTTGGTGTAAGGGGGCAAATCTAACAGAATATTCGACCTGTTCACATCAAAAAATACGAAAGTGAACATCCTTTTATTAATAAAATATTTAACCCTTGTTACGACGGGAAAACGAAGACATTTTTGCTCTGATTTTATGTATAAATATATATACACACATGCGCATGAATACTAATTATGGTGACAGAAAACCGACCACTCCTTACAGAAATAGGGGAAAAAATTGCCAAGTTACAAACTTACGAAAATATACTTCATGCCCGAATATTGCTACATATTTATATTTCCGAATCAAGGCCCAAAGTGGAGAAAAAACGTAATTTTTTAATTTGTAAAATTCTTTTGAACCTTCAAAGGAATAATCAATGTTAACAAATAAAACACCTGACAATTGACAAAAAAAAGTCTTGTAAACTAATAAATTATTATTTTTTATTTACTGTGTACAGATCATAATATCACAGCTCAATACCGATTGTGACATAGTCCCCAGTTAATTATGTAAACGCAGAGATACTTACGCACTTTGGTAATGTGTGATCTCACGCATACCAATGTATCTATTTAAATATTCCCACTATACTTTTTAGAAAGGTCAGAAGCGAGAGCTTAATCACCCATACATAATCGGTTTTAACATTTGCGACAAACTTTGTGTTCCTTCACCAAACCCAGAAAGAGTTCTGATGCAAGCTCGCATACTTGCACTCTATCAGCACCTCGTGAAGCCACCCAGAAGCAAAATATCGTATAATATAAGTACATAAGCAATAGATTCACAAACATTATATTAAAAATACTCATGTTTACGCACGCGGGAGAGATTACTCAGGTCATACGGCCTACGTCAATCTGGACACATCAGTTCAGGCTCCCCATCGAAAACGGCACCTCAGGTACATTTCGAAATGATGACCTCTTCCACTGTGTCACGTAAAAGGGGAATGCAGTGGCTAGAGCTCTCGTTTCCAGTCATGAGTTCGCGTACAGCATCCTTTCTTTTGTACACACATTTTCGAACAGGAGGTTCACCTAAACACCAGCCCAATTTTCCTTGCCCTCTTCCCGCTTACACAACGAGACATGTTGGATTCCTGGCTGGGTTGCTCCCAGATTTTCGCTATTTCATTCCTCATAAACATTTCTTCCTCAATCCGTTAGTTTAACAAACAAAACTCAGCCCATTTAAACTGCCCAANCATTCCTCATAAACATTTCTTCCTCAATCCGTTAGTTTAACAAACAAAACTCAGCCCATTTAAACTGCCCAACAAGAAAGAAATAATAATTCACATTGAACTATATTTCCAATAACCTACTTTTTCGTAAAATTTTCTTTAAAACAGACCCATGCATTCGATTTTATACACCACTGAAATATAAAGTTTCAGTATTGAAATATAATAAGGTTCAGTATATTATAACTCCACAACTAGGAGCACACACATTTATAATCCTACCTTTCCATGCATTCAATCTTTGAATTTCTCTGATGTTTGTAGATAATGGATACTACACAATAACATCATTCNCCTACCTTTCCATGCATTCAATCTTTGAATTTCTCTGATGTTTGTAGATAATGGATACTACACAATAACATCATTCGATGCAAAACCTTTCCTTAAGTTCAACGATGATAAAATATATATATTTACTCTGCAAGGGAATCAAATGTCTGGGTCTATCAACAAGTTCATTAGGGTATTCAACAAATTTGTAGTCGGTGTTCTTGTCCTCACGTAAATATTTTATCATAACCGGTGATGAGATGTGTGAAGAATTAAAAAAAAAANGTAGTCGGTGTTCTTGTCCTCACGTAAATATTTTATCATAACCGGTGATGAGATGTGTGAAGAATTAAAAAAAAAAGTTGAGTTTCACCGTCAACATTGTCTTCATTATCGTATGCAAGCACTTTCCCTTTTACGCAACTATCCTAGCTGGAACGAAATCACAAATACTCTGATGAAATTCAGGTAAAATCTATCCGATAACCTATTTCATTTACGCAATATTCACAACACACAGCACGCAGCGTCGCTTCGATTGTGATTAGCAGGNTATCCGATAACCTATTTCATTTACGCAATATTCACAACACACAGCACGCAGCGTCGCTTCGATTGTGATTAGCAGAGGTATTGACGTGGGAGCATGACATGCAGAAATGTTCTCCCATTTACCTTAACATGAATCGACTCAGATTTAATGGCAAATTTATGTAGACGTTAGCTATGGTTGCGCGATGGAAAAACATAACTTTGATTTTCACGAAAAGTCTAATTAATTTTGGAATGACATCCCACATCGTCTCTAGTTCCAGTCTGGTAGAATATATATAATTGTAAAAAATTATCAACTCCGTTTTGAACCTTTGCGATTACGTCAGACACATCCTCATGTTTGTTAATAATACCTTGCAACCTAGGGCGGAAACAAGTCCATGCCTACGCAAGTAAAATTTCTCAACTTCGCAACTCAGTCCTTCACCAGAAATAAGTAATTGTTTATTCTATTAAAATTACGGCAGCAATAAATGCAAACAATTTTCCCGATGCGTAAATANCCAGAAATAAGTAATTGTTTATTCTATTAAAATTACGGCAGCAATAAATGCAAACAATTTTCCCGATGCGTAAATATTTACAACTGTTTTGTGAACACTGCGATAATCACCATCCCAGAGAACCATGAAATGTGGCGATGGATATCAGGAACACTTTTTATAATTATTGTTTGGTACCGACACAGGACCGGACACGCTCAACACTTCACACCATTCTCTCGACAACAGTTGCACAGCTACGAGAGCGCACGCCTCCCATCAAGGCGAGCTAGGTTCGATTACCGGCGTGGGTCACGCCTTTATTTTTGCGCGTGTGGGAAACGTGATTGGTGCCATTGCCAACAATATCATCACTGATGGACTTGGCGATTTCTAGAAAATTTTCTTGGGACTCTTTACCTTCTACACCGACATAACGTCCTCAACCATTTCAGCTGCTAAGCTCTCACTCAACTCAAAACACACTGTTTCGCCATAAAAAAAATATACTGGTGCGGGTGGGAGGGCCACCCAACACGGTGTTTATGTGTTTTAAGAAAGTCGCTGAACACCAATAATTATCAAATCAGATCACTGACGAAGAGTAACCGACGTGCCTGAACGTAATCGCCAGGGTTCAAAACCTATTTTTATGCTTATTAACAATCATATATTCACGAATCAATAGTCATCTCTGTTATATTCGACAAAAAGGTTTTCATATTAGATTTTTTCGTAAACATTCAAAGTGATGTTTTTTCATCGAGCTTAGTATCAACAGCAGTAGTACACTTACGATTATTTCCAGAGTCGATACATATCAGGGTTCATGGGAGGGTATTTTTGGTTGACATGATCTCTCTTCAATGTCCCCGCTAAACACAATCGAAGCAATGATAGTTTGGGGGCTTATACGCTGGACCGAATTTAACGGTTTAATTTACCACCCTGCAACACTCAAAAATTACTAACCACAAGTTGTAGAAGATGAATAGTGACACAAAAGAAGGATAAGAGTTTCGCAGTTTATTTACAGTGATGCATGTCCGGGAATTACTGACTCTGAGACGTGTTCATACGCAGCTGTATTGCATTTTTATGCTATTCTCTATGGAGAAGTATTGTGAGTTGAAATTAGCTCAAGTACCAAAACCACAAATAATACATAATTCTCTTCGACTTATTAAGAAAATTAGAAAGTTTTCGAAAAAGGTTGGAATGTTTACAAACGTTGATGTGTTTTAATGTATATAAATATAATTGACTTAAAAAAAGAAAAAGATGTAATGAAGAATTCATAGCATCACAACATGGGGCAATTGAAATGAGCAAAGTAAAAAAAAAATGTTCTGAAACTAAAATTTGGAAAAATGTTGCCCAAAGCGAATAATCAATTTAATATTTATCCTACTTCCCAAAGTGGATAGGAATCATTCCTGTATTACACTTCCCACTAATGAATATTAATATAATCTATTTTTGAGGACCATCCATTCCTCCACAGACCTGAAGCAAGCGATCAATCCACACACTATATTTTGAAACCAGCATATACAACGTGTTTCTAAAACATGGGTTCAAACTCCGGCAGTGAGTTTCTGAGGAAAATATAAGATTGACATGAAAGTACANAACGTGTTTCTAAAACATGGGTTCAAACTCCGGCAGTGAGTTTCTGAGGAAAATATAAGATTGACATGAAAGTACAACTTTTCTCGTCTAGTGATTATTAAGAGAGCTGATTGCCAAAGAAAAATACTCATTTAAATAGCCATACCCTGTTTTGTGGTTTGCCTACCTGGTATTCAATATATCTTTTGTTTTGAATGTTCAACATGGATTATATCACAAACGGTTCACTTGAGTATGTTCTGACAAGACGACGTTTTTGTTAGTTCAGACGTGCTGACTCACAGGATGTCTTTAAAAATTGCGTATAACCAATTGTTAGCGAACTGTGTTGGAAACTTAGGTGACCAACGGACATTTTCAAAGTAAGGTAAAAAAATATTATCAACCACGGTTATATAAAGCACTATTCTCACATTTGTTGCTTCACAAGTGTTTTCTGATATTAAGGCTTTAGGCTTGTACTGACCGAAATAATAATTATTTTATATTCGTGAGCATATATAACCGGTACTAGTTTCTGGCAGTACAAATGTTAGATTCCGCAGTTTTTGCACCAATCCATGTCACAATTACAAAGTTTGTCATTTTGAGACTTACAGATAATATAAACGTAAGCGCAGGCACAGAATGTATCAAGAGTTATTGATATAGAGGCAATTTTTTATTAATTTTAAGATATCCTCAGCAAAATTTATTTTACGAAAAGTTGTAGACATCTAGAGATAATAAATATTCAAAATTTTCCTTATTTTGAACATTATTTGAAAATTGCAAAAATATTCTTAAGCGTGATTATACTGAGATTGTAGAGTTTCACACAGTATGTGACTTGAATGAGAATTAATTAAATTGGCCAAATTATTTAATTTTTATATTTTACGAGTCTTCATAGGACTGAAATTATTGTTTTGACATATCGTTTCAATAAATATGTAGTCTGAATAATTTTTACTTGACAAAATATTACTAAATATTAGAATTGCATACGATTATAAAAACAACCTTTTTTTTTACCCAGAAATTTTTAATGCACGGTGAACTTGTTCTCCTTGAGCAAGAAAAAAGTAATTATCTTGTCTGCTAATTCAGTGACGTCAGCCCAAGGAAACGCTAAAGTATAGGCAACATATGTTGGCTTAAGGTGATAGCTATTTGCGTATTTCAGTTGTTGCTGTGAAATTTAATCACAAACCTCTGTTATGCATTTGTGCAACAGTGGAAATATCTTGTGTGACTTTTCTGTTTTGAACTTCTGACTTATCAAACATGATTGTTTCGTTTTGTCTAGAAGAGTTTTAATAGTGCAGATTGAATAATATGTCATAAACGAAATCATTGTAAAAATAAAGGAAATCATAAATAAGTATTCCGCATCATATAATGCTCCATGACTACAATATTTAGCTGCATATATTAACGATAACGTTTCTTTAAATTAACTTAAATATCAAAATTTTAGTTATATTTATGATACTAAAAATAAACGTACCTTTTCCAAATTCTGTTCACTCTCTCTGGATTTTGCCTCAAATTTCACTTGAAGATCATTCAGCTACAAAAATATACAACAGAAAAAAACACAAATCAATTATTTCTAATATAAACCTTATCAATTTTATAATTTTTTTATACTTTTTTATTTTTCAGATAAACAGAAAACTTGCAAATATATTTAATAACATAAGTTATATTGCTGCCTTCTTTAAATAAAATATATATTAATTTCAAATTTTAAATACCATAGAATTATTCCTTTGGTTATATATTTAGTGTTTTTAATAACAAAGGATCTGAATTTGGGTCCCAGATAACATATGGTCAGGAATTTTGCTACACAATTTTTATTCATTACACGATTGCCAGTTAAAGCGGATAACGAAGGGTATTGCAAGTAGACATACAAATGAAAGTATTCATGTGGAATGTACAGTGCCGAACACTGAAGCATTGGTATTGTTATTTCCTACTTTCTTCCCCATCTGTTGCATTCTAGTTCACTGGTACTAGCGCTTGTGTAGCGGCTGTTACCGTCCGGAACTCATTAGGAGTACAGCTTCATGGTCTAACATTTCTTGCAGAATATACCTTCACTCGCTGGTCACCTCAGATAAAACCAATTGAATATCGTTTCGAAACCAGCCAAAAACAGATGAGAAAACAGCGGCAGTTATTATTTACAATTTACATGAATTACGACGTGCAGAAAAATACATTAACCTAGAATGACACAAAATATTTCTGACAGATAAAAAAATAATTTTTTATATTTTTTATCGATAAGTTTGGAATAAGAGATTTATTTATGTGTGATATGCAATATTTATATGGAAAAAGCTTAAAAGGCAACAAAAATATGCACACATTGTATTTTGTAGCCATGTGGACTGAAGTTTAAGAACTTAGACGGAGCCATGATTTATGTGTTATTGCAGATGGAAATGTAGCCGAGTGGCCCAGTAAAAAGCCAAAAATGGTGGAAAATTAAAAGTTGTAATGGACGCGAAAGTTGCTGGTAAGGAACATGCAATCCTTGTGTGTAATATAGTCCCACAGCGTGCAACGGGAGAAGACTGCAGGTTTGTAAGTTGTTCATTTCCTTTACGGCCCATTCGACAATGACGCGGACGCGAATACAATTATCAGATAAATGTTATAACTCCCACTGCTGTAGTGTCTCACCATGTCTATAACCTCAAAATGCACGTGGTAAAAAAACACAATTGGAGATTATTTGCAGCCATGTACGTTTGTTATGCAGAGATAACTTGGTTATGGTGATGTCTAGTGACGTCAAAAGCATCCACTGTTATTGGCCAAGGTTTGTCATGTTGCCCCGCATTATAAAACGAGCACACAGGCGGCAATTCGTGTCTTCCTTATGTTGTCACATTCCGCATATATGATCTTACACTTCTTTGTCATCGTAGAATGGTGCTATTAATCTTTACGTTATTGTTAATATTACCTGTTACGTGGCTTGTGATACATTATTAAGACAGCAATAACATATTTCATAATATCAGATAGCATCAGCGACAAACGTATTTGATAAAAACCTGGTTTGTAATTTTCTGTGGCCAAGTGCTCCAGGCAACAAACCTATTTTGCAATTGGGGAGGAAGCTCCACACACATTACAGAATAACCTCAACAAAACGGCTTCCAGAAAGGATCAATATTCTCATCTGTCAGGATTAATCGTGGTGAACGAAATCACGCAGCATCATCCACGGACCCAGGATTTTGAAATGGAGGAGGACCATACAGCGTCGTACAGTAACGAAATCCGTATGCACTGGAGGAATGTCAAGGTATGTCGAAATACTTCCTTTATTCTTCACAGTATTTCAAAGACAGACTCAAAAGACTGCCAAATAATTTGATAATGGAAGGGGTTGCTCCCGAAGACAAACGCGGGAAACACGACAACGGGGCGAATAAAACGCCTGCACCAGTTGTTTCTATGATTGAACATGACGTTAAATCATATCCCGCCAAGAAGTATCACTACTCTGTGCGAGATAATCCGGACCGCCGTTATTTACCAGAAGTTCTAACTGTCAAGGATATGAATGCAGAGTTTCTCAGTTTGTATCACATTCATGTTCCCTACAAAACCTATTGTGCTATTTTTAATACGTTCTATATAAACATAGTATATCCTAGATAAGATACATTCGCAATTTGAGATTCCTTGAAAAAAAATGTTAATGATGCTGAAACTGACAGATATAGGAATGACCTAATACCCAAACAATCGTGCACTTGAGAAAATCCGAGGCGTTCTTGAATGACAAAAGTGGTATAGTTTGCAAGCAAAGCACACCTTCTAACGTTGTATACTATTTACGACAATTGTGGTTCGTTGTATCTGGAATACATTATTTGGAGGATAACAACGTCACCANTCTTTGGAGGATAACAACGTCACCACATACATATATTGGGAACACGAGGTTAGGAAGGACTTAACCAAGTTACGTCTATGATTCTCCATCACATCAACAACATTTCGGTCAATCATTGTAAGGAAGAACTTGTTTTGATAAGCGACGGTTGTCCTGGTCAACATAAACAATGGCTTCTTTCTTGTATATTTGGTTCACGTTTTGCAAATATTTGAAAGAGTGATTAACTTGTTCCCAGTTCGTGGCCACTCCTACCTTCCTAATGATCAATTCTTTTCGTTGATCTCGGCACATAAATAATACTACAACAGCTGAAATGCCAAGAACGTGAGACAAGGAGATACTTACAGCTCGTGCTAAGCCTTCTCCTTTCAAGCTCGAAAAAGAAACTCATCATGACTTCAAAGATATTAAGAAGAGCAGTGACAGCATGTTCATGAAAACTCCTAAGCTACCTTTCAAGCTACAAGCAGTTCGTGACTTGCAAGTCTCTCGTGATAATGCTTGTGTCAAATTGAGACACTCCTATAATGGACTCTGTAATTGTCTTAAGATAACTGCGAAGAAGTTTCGTATGCCTACAGAAATGAACCTTCCTCCTGCTTATGATTAAGCTCCTTGACTCAAAGAGGTTAAGATTCGAGACTTGAGAATCCTCATCCAATATTCGGAAGACCCCAACAGCCGTACTTACTATGAGACCCTCTTGGGAAAACTGCAATCGCGTATTGGAGCTGGCAATGTAACATACATCGATACTGACAATGATGACAACAACGATGGTTGTGAGGCTTAGATGCGTTCTCCGAACTAAAACAGATGTCTAGTTATAAATGATTCAACATTTATTCCTGATAGTTTTGTNGCTTAGATGCGTTCTCCGAACTAAAACAGATGTCTAGTTATAAATGATTCAACATTTATTCCTGATAGTTTTGTGGATTATAATACATCCGGCGTATTTTATTGATATGTTATTGGTTTTTTTAATGTTATAAAATACAGTTAAAAAAATTTATATTGGTATACAGTTTTCAGTAATTTCACTTGCCTATGTTCACGCTTACAAGAATATATTTTTGACTAGTCTTATATTTCGTAGAATTCTGGCACAAGCCCGATTAACCAAACAAATTTTTCCCACTCCAGCGAAACATCACATGCTTAAGCCAAAATCACGCTAGCGATATAATTCTTGATGTTAAATGAAAAGGTAAAAAAATTAATGAGAATTTACAAGCATAGCATAACGAAGCTATGTTTGTTTTCGTGTTCTGTGAACAGCTAGTAAAAACTGATTTGTTGGACATTTGTAATAAACCCCTCAATTATCATGATTGACTACCTCCAGAAAGGTTGTTTTTTTTTTTTTTTTGCAAAATGTAATTGTAAATTAATTCTTTATTGAGAATGAAAATATTCTTCAAATTCTAATTAAAAATAGACTATCATATAAAATTTTAAAACCCTTTTAATAGTTTAATATGAGCAAAATATTTTTTATTGTTAGTAATTTGATACATCCTTCTTTTATGCGAAACAAATGTACTTTTATGTCAATTGTGGTAGCGACTGTAATTATTTCCAATTAACTCTGAGTGATGTACAGTACAGTCAGGTGCAGTGCTCCAGTGGACAATCTACTTCTCCCTTCAAGACGTAGGGAATAAATACCACTTGAAACACCTGGCTCATTTTAATGATGCCATAGAGATTGTTTTACTGACGAAACACAATACTTATTAACAAGTCTACATTTATTTGATAAAAAACTTTTAATTTATTGAATAAAATAAGACAACAGCAAGATTCGAAACTGCAAACTTCAGCACGACAGCTACACATCTTGCTACTTGAGCTGCCGCACAGTTTGCTAACCTCGCTATGCCGTGTGGTATTAATTGTAACTGCGGTCTCTGCCTTGTTTCTCAGAGTTTCAATATTGTTTACTATATTTAAAGACTGGTAATCCATAAACTTGCAACTTCAACTATAATGACACTTTAAATTATTTTAGAAAGCACTTATTTAGATTGATTCAATTTATCACATCTATAGTTTTGCAACCGAATTGCACATTTCGTTATAGCCAGTGTAAACATCCGAAAACCCGCAGCTGCACTGTTTGCCCAGAGTGGTGCAGAACAACCCACCGTTGTGAACAAAATACCCCTGTATCCAAGTGATACTGCCCAACAATTCGTGCTTCTCACCTTTCTTGCAATAGAAGCTGCAGAAAGGAGAAAGTGGAATTTGATCTTCCACTCCTAGCACGCTGTCAGCCTCATGTATGACCAAAAATGGCGGACGATAATAATCATAAATTATAGTGCCATAGGGAAACAAAATAATTATATCACAATACCTTACTTCATATTTTCACCACTCTCATATCTGCTACAGGTGGAGTGGCCAGTCGTAATTACGAGTTGAATAACACCCCCTTCACCATCCACACACACACACACACGCTGTTTTTATATTTCTAATAAAATTAGACCTATCACCTCTGTGCGCCTGTTCGAGGCAGGTGTTAAAAGTCATTCTGTGGGAGCTGTTGTATCACACCATTTTAGCACAACGTTTGATAATGATTCCTGTGAAGTATGCATTATCCTAATAGCTGTTGGAAGATTCACGGTCATTAAGGAATGTCAGTTCGCTCCTACCACATCCCGGGTTCTTTTCCACAGTAAACTACCCTTTTGTTCTCTTCTTTAGGTACATTATATGTCTGTGATTTCTTAGGTATCTGTCACTGTATTTAAACAACAAGCATTAATATCCATTTTTAATGTTTTACTCTCTATAAATTTTGGAAATATACCTTATTTTAATTTCTATATATCTGACATGAATATTAGAAACATAGGCCTAAAACAAAAAAGAGAAAGAAGTAATACATACATTGAATTAATTGTTCTAAAATACCTATCTAGTTCATGAAACAAAATATTTGTAATTGGTCATCTCGTTTTCTAGCATTTGCAAATGCACCAAAATACTTTAATTAAAACATAAAAAAATATTATAGATTATTTTTCTTTTTGTGCCGAATAATATTCTATTTCTATCCAAAATTTCCGAAGGAAAAAAGGATTATAAAATCACTTTCCTGTATGTGAATGTGTGTGTTTATTGGTGTGTACGTTGGTGTGTACAATGGTGTGTACAATGGTTTGTATGGGTGTGTACATTGGTGTGTGCATTGGTGTGTGTGTCCCTAAAACATTTGAATGCGGACACCAAATTTCATTAAACACGGTGCATTTGTAATACTTAGTAAGTATATCCGATTTTTATAATCATCGATCATGCAAAACTCATACTTTCAAAATGGCGGACCATTAAAATTTAAGGAGCTATATCATTCTTCGGGTAACGTTCAAAATATATACCCAAATTTCATGTGTTTGTAGTGAAATATGTAGGTATTGAATTTTTTAAAGGATATTGTTTTTGATCAGACAATTTGGAAGACAGCTCTACATAAATAACTATAGCTCTTACTATATATTTCCAGAAACCCTTTACCGATTCTCGTCACATTTGGCACGTAAATATTATTATGGTATGCCATGTTACCATTTGTAACATAAATCGATAAGGAACTTTTTTCGAAAATGCAACCATACAGCTATTTTAGATTTATGTGTTAAATCGTCGAAACCATATAATCAACCTCAACTTAATATTGTATGCTTACAGAATACAATTATATAATGTGTCTACACGAAGTCTACAACCAGCCATTCTGTATAATAATGACACATTAAAAAGTGAATTTGTCAAATGTTCAGAGAAATACAGTAGAAAGTACTTCGTTTGGCAAACAAGTGGTACCACAGCATGCCATGTAAGTTAATATGATTAAAATGGTCAGAATCCTATTTTAAAAACCGCAGCAATATAAATAGTATTGCTACAAAACTGCTAAACTAATTTTAACTAAACTTTGTATGCTGGCAACATATATTACTACCAACAAATAAGAATTTACAGAGCTTAAGTTATATCCCATTTTGTAAGATAACCATGCATTTAAAATTAATTTTTGCGTTATATATAGGAAAACAACCAAGCCATTGCTATCAAATTTGGCGAAGATGTTGTACTATCATAGGCCATACTAATTTATTTACTTTAAGTGGGCCGGACAGCCATTATCAAAATGACTACTATATAAATATTNTATCATAGGCCATACTAATTTATTTACTTTAAGTGGGCCGGACAGCCATTATCAAAATGACTACTATATAAATATTTTAGCTAAGTATGTTATATGAACGAAGCTATGTAAACATTATTAAATCAATTTTATATGCTGACAGAATTTATTATAAACTTCTCAAACATTGCATCTTGTTTATAAAATGTTGTACGATAGCAATAAATAATAAAATGAGGCTATTATCTCATATCTCAGGAACCAACCACCCGATTTCCNAAAATGTTGTACGATAGCAATAAATAATAAAATGAGGCTATTATCTCATATCTCAGGAACCAACCACCCGATTTCCACCAAAAACTTTGCAAAAGTAGCGCTACATTGCGCCATGTAAACATATTTATTTTAAATGGCTCTCTAATTTTTTACTACCGGGACATTTATAAAGTTCAATAATTTTGAAATAATTTATATAATTATACTTATTACGTATAGTTGATGTTTCGTATCCTACTTCCGTAATACAGTTGATTGCACGCTAGATTATGGGACGAGGTTTTCTGGTTTCTAGTACGAGGTAAGATACGTATGTATTTGTAGATGTCTCACTACTGTTGCATTAGATTTCTAAAGGCATTGCTGTAAATTAGACGTAAAGGCCTACTTACCATCTAAATTTTCAAGAAATTCGTAAAAAATTATTTGCGTCCATACAGAGGAAATTAGGGTCTTTAGTAGTATCAGTAAATTCTTAAATTTAAATAAATAAAAATAACATAATCCTACTTTTGTTATGTCTTCATTTTTTTCCTTCAGGGATTCTATCATTCCACCTTGCTGATTTATTCGTTCTTCGACTCGCAAAACCTGTCACATAAAGAAGGTAACAATAAGATATTATTTTCACAGTATTTTCATACTTGAATTGCATTTTTATTAACTGGAGGACAAGAGAAACTGGTATCAGAATGGATAAATGNAACTGGAGGACAAGAGAAACTGGTATCAGAATGGATAAATGATAGCATCAATTGAAAAGTAGCATTAGTCAGGTAGTATATAAAGGCAGCATGGTACATTATGATTATTAGGTTTGACTACCATCTCATTTATAAACCGACTTCAACAAAGAGCATATATTTAAATCTATGAATTTTCTTAATAAAAAACGTCTCTAATAAAATAAGGAAAGTCCATTATTTATAGGTCTCAAAGAGCTGAAATAATTAAATTGAGCAATTAAACACTCAAAATTTTGTTCTTGTAATGCAGAAAAACTTTCAGGAGACGACACAACAGCAAATGTATACAAGTTCACAGCCAAACGTGAGAATTATTTCTAAAGTTCATAATATACATGTGTTTAGTTTACTGTANTTCACAGCCAAACGTGAGAATTATTTCTAAAGTTCATAATATACATGTGTTTAGTTTACTGTAGCTTGTAAGTACATAAGAGTGCAATTGTTTATAGTTGCATGTATTTGAGAATGATCCTGTGGACACTACTCTTACACTCTCTCCTTCTCTTTCCCTATTGGCAGCATCTACGNTACTGTAGCTTGTAAGTACGTAAGAGTGAAATTGTTTATAGTTGCATGTATTTGAGAATGATCCTGTGGACACTACTCTTACACTCTCTCCTTCTCTTTCCCTATTGGCAGCATCTGCGTTTGTTGGTTATACACTCACTGTAGCTGTGAGCGTGTGCAGGTCTGTCAAGGCGTCACTGCTCTGTCTCTGCTGGCGTAGACCTTCTTGCACTGCGTCGCCGAAGCATTCCAGGGCGCGGCTGACTTCTCTCATGGCGATGATGAGGGCAGTCGACGTATGATCCTGCTGTAATCAGAGCACAAGTATGTTTAAATACCAACTCATGCTTACTACCCTAGCTAGATACATACTGGTGGCGCCAGTCTACTTGCACCGCCATCAACACTTTCCTAAAAATATCGGCAGTTGGGTTAAGCAAAGTTCATTGAAATATTGTGTTTTTTCTCGGTTGATTTGTCTGTGAAACTCTTCTCTAAATTATAATTTGCAGTGTATCTCAATTAAAAAACAGCGCACAAATACTCTTTGCTATAATTAAAAAAGTAAAATTTTTAAGCCATTTTGTGATATACTTTATAATCATAAAGTAAATGGCATCTGTATAGACAACAGTAAAACCTACGGCAAATTGTTTTTATCAATGAATAGTAAATGCGAAGAGTAATAATGAAGTGGTGTATGTGATGACTATTTGATGCGGCAGACATAACGTAGCAAAGAATTGTATTGTAAAATGCTGATTAACTCCCCTTGGTGTTGGGCCTGAAGGCTTTTAAAGGAACGGGTTACAAATGGGCAATGACCTTAATTAAACTAACAACCACGCCTTACCTAGGAATCGAACCCAGAACCTCCCGCACCACAGACCGGCGGCGCACCAACCGACTGCGCCACGGGAGGTCAGCCACAGCCGAGAAGGAGGCATTAGGTTACAATGTGGGAATTCCTTACTGAGCTAGAGACTCTCCAAGGATCAGGAGTATCAGACCTAGTATAACTGTGTGGAAGATAATAGATTGTTGTAACACAGAGTCCTTTACGGGCAATTGTTTTCCTTACTTCTCCTATAAATCCAACAATTTTCAAGCCTGACAAATCTATCGTGATAACGCAGGTGTTCAGTTGCGATAATATATGTAGTACTTACTGAAATATAGTTATTACCAGAGTTTTGGCGTTGCAAAGAGTAACGCAGCAGAGCCAACATGACAGTGCGTGAGTTATTCAGCAGAGTGTGCGTATGTACACTATACTGAGTGAGTACACTCCGCACTGCATATGTGAATGCAGCTAGTTTCAGTAGCAGCACATGTACCACACAGATAAGAATGCTTCGTTTCTGATTAAACCTGGATTACAAACTAGTTACGGTACTATTCGCTGCCAACTTGTACGCATGGAATCATCATCAGAATCAACATGACCTATTCACAGGCAAGCTAAAATTTTAGCTTTAACAAATAAAGGTTATTTCCGTGTATCAAGAGCGTCACAGCTGTAAAACGACGAAGCTATTGATACGTCGCCTTTACTGATGTTTGTGCCGCAGTGTATCAGAATGTTAGGAGCCGCAGAACCAGCGGTAAAGTGCAATTCTCACATTATTAGAAGATATTTCTGATCAGTAGTTTCTCAAGCCCCCTTCCTTGTTATCGTTTCATAGAAAGGCTCGGGATCCGCAGATTCATGACCAAGCTACAGGAGTTGTAGATATGTGGCGTGCTTACCGAGCCTTCGCCCTCTGTACTGAGTCCTGGTGTTACAGCGGACATCAGCAGCAGCAAGGCCAGCATGGATATGCTACTGGCGGCCATGTTAGATTCTCTCCTGTCAACAAGTACATTCTCTCACAATAACTAGCTCAGTCACACACTTTAAAACAGTACACACATATTTATATGACATATGCTAAGCTAATTCTGCGGCCTCATTTTGTCTGATGAACGTTATAATGTAAAATTACGACATATCTGAGCTTATTTAAATTGACTTAATATTGGTGTACACATTTCAGTTTTCTTAATAGATATTTTTTTTTGCAATGATATAGTAATGGGTTTAAAATCGCTAACTTTACAGGAAATTCATGATGTATTTAGAGTTGTTACTGATGTAAAGTTACAGTTAACCACACGAGTACAGACATAGTGAGTGCTGCAGAACCAGAACCACAGAAGCTAGTTAATTGAAGACCTGACTCCAATAACACACTACATTTTACATACACAATAAATAACTCGTTCTGATTTAGTTATTTGGTACCGATATCCTGATATCTTAGTGAATACGTTAAGTAATAGGATAAACTAGAAATTTTATTATCGATTTATAAAATTGTCATATTAGCCTATTGCATTTCATATATATTTCTTAATAATTTTGGAGTAAACATTTTTAGTGACAAAATGAACTGATATACCAATGGTTAGATTATACATAAATATATAGAGAGAGATAGAGGAGAAACCTTCTGTTATATATATTCACTGACTGTTACAATTGTAATCCGTGACGTTTATGTGAACTCTAAATAATGTATTTATTATTCCTCTGTGTACGCGCGCAGAGCTCCGGCGATTGTTGCCTCCAAGTGTGCAACTTAGCCTTGACATAGTTGTAGCTGGAACTAGGTACAATGATCGCGTTTTAATATAACACCAAACATCAGACAAGGCCTTTATTGAGGAACCAGCGATCGCCTAGAGTGGTTTTGGACAACCCTTGAAATCAGAATAAAATCAGCCTGACGAGGACTTGAACCGTAGATATCTTGAATGCGAGGTCATATGGCGTCGTGCCCAGACAGAAGTTGACTACTTCCAATACGCCAGAGAGCATGTAAATAATATATAACGGATGTAGATTTACAGTCGCAGCAAATTCTTCTACCCTGAATGACACGAATACTGTTGCTGCGAATAAAATCTCCGGTGGTAGTAAATTACAATATATTTAATAAATCATGTGACATAATACAATTTTCTAGTGGAAAATTTTACAATAACTGCTACCAGGACCTGCATGCAAGCAGGTATGGTTGCAATATTTTGTTGAGTAACCTGTCATACGATACAAGTAGAATATTCTCTACATGGTAGAAAGTTTGGCCTACCATAGAGTGGGTGGTGATAGGGCACACCTAGTGAAGACAGCAGTTGTATAATTTATTTCAATTTGAGAACATAAAAGGCCATTAAATAAGAGTGAATTTAAATAAAAATTAACATGAAAATATGGTTTATTCATAACAATTATTTTAACGCTTAGAATATCCACATTTTACACAAACTGTTACAACTATCTCAAAAAATCCACTCCATGCACTAATGGATACAACATAATCTGAGAGTAAAATACATCCTAGAATAATTCTTGTACAAATTAAATAAGAAATGCTATACTANCTTGTACAAATTAAATAAGAAATGCTATACTAGGATGGATTTCACTTACAACATATGTTATATCCGTTAATGCATGGAATGCCGCCCAATTTTTGTGATAACTGAAAGAGATCGTGTTAAAAACGGATATATACAAGAATTGAAAAATTTTTGGTGTGTTATGAATAAACTACACTTTTATACTTTTTGCTATTGACGTCACAGATTTCAATGGCCTTACAATTTTCCTCAAGAGGAAATAATTTACATGAAAACTGTCCTATCACCTCCCACTCTATGGTTGGCTAAGCTACCAATTATTAAAAGAATCTTCCACGGAAAATTGTACACGACTAATTAACGCAACATTTACGTAAATGGCCAGCAGTCAGTTAATTATTCTATAAAACAATCCATACCCGCGGCTATGCAGCTTCCATAAAATCTTCCAAGGAAACTTCCATCGTGAAACACAGTTTCAACTGCCACGCATTTAGTTATGAAGCCCCTGGAAACTTGAATATCATTGCACATGCGTCACACATAGAGCTAGAATTCAGTATCCGCGTTAGAAAAATAAAATCAATATCTCACATGTCGCGCATCTAACGGGATTTATTTGAACACGCCTCATATATGATGTGTTACGTAACATAAATGAGGAACCGGGTATATTCTCTAATGAAAGCTGCTGGCAAACACAAACCAAGAATACATTTTTTCGAGGGCATTGAAAACATCTTAAATTCTGTGAGGCAAAGGAAATTAGTTATTGCATCGGAGTATCAGAAAGTAGGCTTTGCGTAATGAAACGTGTAATAGATTTTGATATAAGGGAAACGTTTCATGTATTCATAAATGGCTAGTATATGTGTGTCACTGAAGGAGATAAAATAAAAAAGCAAACAAAATGTATTTGGAAGAATATGATTTATATTGACTCACTTTAACTTTTTCATTCGCTAGTTTGGAAGAGTTTATTTGTGAATGGCTTTAAAATAATTATTAAATGTATTTCGTTACCCTTGCACAGTGTCATGGGGGTGGTAGATTAAATAATTAAAAATATTGAACTTAATAATAGTTGGTTAAATGCTTGTTTGCTGACAAAATGTTTTTGAAGCACAAACCTTGTTTGATTTCCATTTTCTGATTTGTAGCCTTCAGTACTGACAAGCTGTTGTCGATTATACTCATATGAAACAAGAAGTTTTCTCTTTAATATGGCAGACCCATCAAGAGATATTAATTTTTTTATTTAATAATGAACCATGTCTGTTTTTGTTCATTATGATTAGTGTATATGTTGAGCAATGAGTATAATGATCCACTAATGGCCGTAACCTATGCCACGGTACGCAGTCTTCTTTAGCATACAGCTACTGCTGATTTGGTTAGTTCTTCACTTGAACATAACTACTTACAAGTTACTGTGAACGTAACCTGTGACCTGTGACCTGGGACCTCAGTGACACCAAATGTGGGGTAGTTATCGGTTNTTGGTTGCCACATCAGTAAGCAATCCGTCATTGCCATTTCCGCTCTTCTCAAGTTACCCAAGTCAACCATTGTGGATGTGAATATGAAGAGGAAATGGGAAGGCGAACCACAACAACATCATGGCCGGGTAGCCCACGTACGTCAACCGACAGGGATGGTCGAGCACTGAAGAATGTGGTACAGGAACATCGCATGTCGCAGTATGGTATCACCAGCCGCGAATTCCTCAGTGCCACTGATTGTGCAGCTCGCACCATGTGTGTGCACCGGTAGGTACGAAGACTGCGGTTCAAAGATCAGGCACCTGCCTGTAAAGAGCACCGCAATTGGAAAGTGAACCACCGGAGACGCGTTATTTGTAGTGATACATCTCACTATACCATATGGCAGACCGATGGGAGGGTTTGAGTGTGGTGAATGCTATATACCGGCCTGTATAGTGGCAAGGTGGAATTCGGCAAGGTGGGGTGAGAGTGTTTGTATGTTTCCATAGAAGGGACTTGATCCTCTTGTCATAATATCGAGCAAGTTAAAAGCGGAAGGCTAGAAGTATGTCTACAGCAGCTTCTTGTATTGCACCGTAGAGGACTAGTTCGGAGATGATAATAATATGTTCCAACGTGACAATGCTACGTAACACAAAGCACAGTCTGTTGGAAAGCCGAGATCACCAACCTCACTCCCTTCGAATTCCTCAGAGATGAACTGTAACAGCGACTGCTTGCCAGACCCCAACGACACTCATCACTTACTGCTCTTGCTACATCACTTCAGGAAGAGTGATCAGCCAGAGACATTCCTACACCTGTTTAACATTCTATTCGCAAGGTTGCAGATGTAATAAATGTCCACTCCCTATTAATGCCTGCCAATGGACAGTATATCTGAGGGAAAATTTATATGACATTTTTTCTTTAGTGTCCGGAACTTCTGATAAGAGTGTTTATACTTTAGCCCAACTCATCGTAAACGTAAGATCACCGATAATTACAGCACTAAAAATTTTACATTATTCTGTTAAATACGATGTTCAGTGATTAAAAATGATTAAATTATTCCTTATGCGATTTCTACCATACTTTCTGAAGATAAGCTGTGCTTACGAGATCACTGTCCTACGTGTGTGCGTTTCTCTGTGTGGGATTCTGTATCACCTAAAAACTTTTAATTCGTGAAATTATATTCATAATTCTAGTGATATATTACTTTGCAAGGACATTCGACATTTATAATTTGCTTGCATTCTGGAAGCTCGTTTTCAAAACGGTAGTGTTTATCATGTTATATCGGAGGAACGCTACACCGGAATTTAACAAATAATGTTCAGTCCACACTGTTAGTATCCAATATAGAGTATTGTGTTCATATGCATCCTCTATGTTCGCAGATGGTATTGCCTACAAATTTGTCATATTTCCGAAACCGCACAATCAATTCCACAAAATGTGACATACATGTAATACTATACGACAACCCACGTTAATCATAAACTATGGTTGCGAAATTATTTTAGTAATATTTATCTACCAAACAGTTTCACAGATTTCAACCAATCTTCGTATCTTAGCTGTGCCTATTGTAAATATGTATAGTATTTTAATTAATGACCTCGTTTATCAGGCACTGTATATGGTAGCATGACTTGAAAAACCAAGCACTTATGTCTCAGCAAATACTCAACACTTAAACTGATGTGGTTGGCCACTCTATCGATAAATGATTTCAGCACACCAGACGCAATTTTAACAAAAAAGCTTTATAACTATTTTAGATTGGTAATCTGTATCTACCGAGCACATAAACTTATTTCAACTGAACTTCGTGGGGCTGTCATAAATTGCTCGCAATTAAAATAGGTTATTCGTATATTGTATCCGACATTTGACAAATAGCGCTGCTTGGAATATCATGTTCCTCAAACTACCAAAACTTAATTCGCAAATAAGAAACCAAAACTACTCTTAACAGCAGGAATTATGTTATTTAGAGTGAATGAGTTTCTTAGCTGAGAATGATTGACTCTTTACACTTTGTATTACATATGATATCTATGGAGCTATAATATTTGAATCCAACTTATCGTACTGGCTGTATATATTATGTTTGTTAAATTCAACAATTAGTGTGCCATGCCTAAAGATGTCACCTGACACTTTAACACAATCAATAACATAAGAATCATATCTCTATTAACTGTCAAACTATTTCCTACACATCTGTACGCAAACAGTGGAATGGAGGGCCAACTGACACTTCTACAATAGAGTAACTTTTTTTAAATTGCAGATTTAATCACGTTGGTTTCATGTGATATACATTTTGCGACATTATTATGTGCCAACATAGCTTCTATGCAGACTAAAATCATAACGTGAAGGTTTCAGTCTTAAACCATTTTGAAAGATACTGCCAGGAAAACATTATTGCTATAAAAATATATTACATTTCTGGAATTTTTCTACATATTACTATCAAGTTATCTTGAATATTCCTTCCGCTTGAACGATATTTAACACACATTGCATTTTCCTGTTCATTTGAGCAGCAGACCTTCTTTAAATTGAATGTCGCACACAATACGAGGAAAATGAAATATTTTACTAAACCGATTCATTTCATGAATTATTTCATTATGAATTTTTTTTTAACTATTGAGTTAAATTGAATTTAGATGAAATGTATCCACCGTATTCTTAGTTTCAGTCAAACTTACATATGTATAATAATTATAATTGAGTGGGTTTTTTTAAACTTTTGCATTAATATTGGTTGACTAGAAAAAGCTGTTTATTTATATAGAAATACTAATATATAGTAAATTAAATAAAATGTTGTATTCTTTCTTTATTACCCGATGAAATAAACATAAATAAAGACTGCAAATCTTCCACCTCATGATAGTAGATTTATAATATTGGGAACTGTTAACTAAGTTGAACAATTATTATATATTAATATAGTCACATAAACCGAATTGTTTGAATGGTAATTAATTTAATTTTTATTTCAAAACATGTAGTTTCTAAAATTACTTTCGTTTAAACAATGATTTTGAAGAATCATCCAAAAATTAAAATTTTAGTTATTTAACAAAAGATAAAAAACAGCTTTACTGTTGTGTGATTGTGGAGATATTCCATAACTTTTACATAACTTAATATATATGAAATATTCTTTCGGAATATTTTATAAAAGATGACATATATATGAAAAATCTTTTATTTGCCTGAAATGTATTCCAAAAATTTCATAACCAATATAATATGTATTACTTTTTTCTTATTAGTTTTTAGATCTACTAACATTTCCTACAACAAATCCAACAGTAGGTTATTTAATTAACGCATTTGTTATAGAGTTTCCATTTACATAAGAGAGGGATGTTCATTCACCACCGTGGCATCACCTCAGCGTTGTTGAAAATTGTTGAACGTCACAAATATCACTCAAAACAATATTATTTAGAAATACTGGCTTTGAAAATTAAATATAAGTGAATTCGCTTAATAATATTAAAACTAGTAATGTCTATAATTTTAANCATTTTAAACGCATATTCGGATTTTTAAGATAAAATAATGCAGTTATGTAGAGAAAAAAATACCGGGATTCGAAAAATTACATTCTTAAACGTTTATTTAATAATAATTAATTATGTAGTAATCTGTAATATTGCCAGAACGTTTAGTTGATAAGCATTAGGCTGATAAAGAAATCAGCAGTATTCAAACTATTCAAATTATGAAATTTTTGTAGAATGTAAAGTAATAACTGTAGTATGAATAAAATTATGTTTTTGTAATATCCTAAACGTTTATATATTTAAAAACTTGCCGTTTTAAGAAAATGTATATTTCTGAAAGATAATTTAAATGTATTTCAATATAAAAAAATTATAAATGTGAAGTTTGACACACCTGATTAATGTTTTGATATGTTTCACTTAACTAGAAAAGATGATTCTCATCAATAAGTACCTGACAGAAAAGAGATAGTATAAAACACATTATGTGGGAATTGGATTCTGAAGCAGGTTGTTATTATAAAATGTATTTATGTTATCGTGATATTGGACATTCGCCTTATACAACATTCTGTGTGCTCTGACGTCAGACTCCCTTCGAGCTCTGGTCCCTCTACGACGATACACATTTTCTTCCTGGTAACAGTGTCGCTAAATGTATCAGACGGTTGTTACATCACGTGTCCTTCTTACACTTTCCAGAGCAAGGGCCAACCAGCAGCACGGAAAACTTCAATGAAATCTCTCGTTAACTCACCCGTTTGAAGGAATTCCTTACGACGACATCTTAAATGCATGACAACGCCTTGTTCGTGACATTATGACCTCCAGTCATATAGTGTTAGTTTGCTGCAATGAAATATTCAGAGTTGTAATACACGAATATCCTTTATTATTGAAGTGTTTTCAAGCCAATATTTCTGCGCGATAACGTAATTTGCTATGTAACTAGCGCTGCTGTGTAGGACTTTCGTAAATCAAATCAGCTGGTAACACATAAATAAGGGATGAAAGAAAAATAAATGTTATTAGTCCATGCGTGTTAATGTGATATATATTGTTTACACACACATACAGCTAATTTGACATATTTTACAGATTTTATTATTATTTTGCACTGCGTTATTGATGTAAAGTATTTTCACGTATAAATCGCTCAGAGAAAAATAAATTTGCAATTTATTTTAATATAAAAAGTTTTACAATTAAAATACACGATTTTTCAAGTCTTCCATATGGTTGCAATTTAAAGACAATATGTATTGAAACATTCTCTTTATAAACTTTAAAACGTTCCATTGTATCCGTGCATTCTACAGTCTTACAATTTTCAGGATATTTCCAGACTTCAAGGCACTATATAGTTTTAGGACCACCTATAATGTTCATGCGATCCACAGTATTTATAAGATCACAGTGTTTGTGCAAACCCACAATATTCAAACAGTCAATTTTGTTCGGACAGTCTCTAGTATTCAGCATTTTGCTTTGTCTGGACAGTCTAGGTTCTTCATACGCTTTGTAAAATTTCCACAATGCACAAGCATATGAAAACGTCCCTTTGCTTCGACACTTGTGACAACTCACACTACGCAAATACAAGTTTTGCAAATCGTCTAGCGTCAGTCTACTAAGCAGTGACTCACAACTTGTTTCGCAATAATAGGTTTTGATTTGTGTGGTGGAATACAAAAACACACTGACTGGCAAGAAAAGCGATGTACGTAGAAGGAATGGTGTAAATTATACTTGAATTCTACGCATGCATCCCTTCGCTGAATGCATAAATATTTGTAGAGCTGCAATCATCTGTAATATTTATGATATAGATATTAATATACTGCTGATGACCGAAAATCAAAAAGTAAAAATATTTTTACAAAAAAAGTAAGTAACGACTAGTTGTTAAAGGAAGCGAACTTTGAAAGTGTTTCTAAAATATGATAAGCAAACTCTGAAACTATAACTGCTAATACCATTCGCCATAAGTAACAATATATGGAGCTGTTACAGTAATAACATTTCTCTTAATATATTTATCTGAGTATTTAGTGAATCTTCAATACCTATTATTCATCACCATAATTTCTTGTAACACTTTGACTTTCTCTGTTTCTAAGAAAAAATCCTCGACGCCTTTCCTCTCAGGCAATTTGTATAGAATGTGTTTGTGATATTTACGTTCTTTTTTCGACTGCACTGAGCATTAAGAATTGTGCGTGATGTACATGTGTATCGCAGCATAGGAAGAAATATTTATTGATTTCGAATTGCCATTTCATCAATAAGTATTATGACACTGATGTTTATCTACGGTTACAAGTAACTTTTTATGCCTTTGTAAGGTGTTTATTCCTGTTGTAGGCTAGAGCATTAATATCATGTTTGATCGTCAGTAGGATGTCTGTAACAACAAAGGTGATAACTTAAAATAATATACTAATTTTATGACATTGTCTATCAAGTGATTCTTAACTAAAACGTCATTGCGTCACCCAGAGCAACGATTAGCAATCATACGAATTATTTTAAGTCTTTCAGCTTGACTTTGGTACCGATTTATATTATTTGTTAACGACATTTACCAAAATAAAACGCAGAATACTATATTTAATTTTACTTTCTGCAGTGGCAAGCTCAAGGTTGAGCAATGTTCCGTCATTATTTTACGTTAGTTCACGCCTTTAAGTAATATTGTATTTTAAGTTTCTTGAAAAACAAACATAACCGCACTGAACTAAATTCTTAACATACACTGTCAATTTAGTTACAAATTTTAGTTTTCTTTTCATATTAAATGGAAACAGGTCTTCAGATGCGTTAATATTACAACGAAGTAGTCACATGTAAAGATTATTGAAATCGAATACTTTGCTCGAACTATTTACTAATATTTATGTAATTAAAATATTACCTGATAAATAAATAAATTATATAGATATTGTTGAAAATAAATATTGGTTTCTTATTGGTTAATTAGTTATTTATTATGTAAGTGATGATGTACGTGCAAAACTGTTTTGGTCATAAGCGGTTTCTTTGAGTGGATAAATATAAATTTCCCACAAAATGAATTCACTCACGTTTACTAAAGGACAGTAACATTGTATGACTTCATTGCAAACTTGTTTGAGGTATAAGTCTTTAATATTTATTAAATAATATTTTCAGTCTTTAAGTTAATCTTACTTCGATAGTTGCTATGACATAATACAGATTTTCGAAGTGATTTTAAAACACATCATTTAGACCAGCATTAAACTCCAAGTGCTTATCAACTTACTCTAAGGACAATATCGTTGAAGTTTTCCTGAACTCATAAAAGTAATATTTGTTTGTAATCGGTATAATGACTCCACATGCGACACACACACGCTCAAACTTGCATAAACACAAACGAAATAAGGACAATTATCGTCTAATCTATTGATCGACACCCAGAATAAATGTCCACTTCTATACTTACTGTTTGCAACCAAATCCTATCACGTAGAATAAATTGCGGAATAGTTTTCTGGCACTAAGTTCTTATAACCACGCAGTAAATAGGAAGTAAATAAATTACATTCAAGCCTTTTTATTCAGACGAATTGTCAGTATTGCTGACAACTGAGACAATTCCACACCGACAGTCTAGATGCGTTCTTTCTCCCCTTGTCTGGGTAGAGAGAAAGTCGTACATTAAACAGGAGTCGCTGGTTCGATTCCTTTCTAGTCAACTTATTTGCAAAACAAGGAACAAACTGTTTATAGTAAACATGTGTGTCTCTTTCTTAGCAAGTCATTATTTCTGGAACTCGCATGAAAGCATCCCGCCATGTTAGCAACTCTCTTATGTTTTATTAATTCATTTTACTTTCATAACTATACTAGCCCAAATTTACTTATTCATATCCTTCGGAAGCAATGCACTTTCATTGGAGACACATAAATAGTATAACTGATATACTTTGGCAGCTGGTTAGAATACACAGCTCTCTCTCCCTCTCTCACTCTATATATGTATATTTATATTTACATATATATATATATATATATACTCACACTCAAGCCACATTCGTTTCAATACTGCCTGCTTCTACTTTGAAAGGCCATCGCGCGGTTTTTTTAAAGCTTGGACCAACATTTCCTCCCTTTCACAATCGGAATAACCACACAGGACGTGTCTAAAATATCAAAATAAAAAGCGCTAGAAGTTTGTGCCCCCCTCCCTCCTTAAAATTGCGTGATAACTTTACATATATAACCAACTATTAGCTCACGATATCTACAAGCCTCGAAGGATTAATGAGATCAAAGAAAACATTGTAGCATATATGTGTTTCTACAAGTGTCTCACTTACCTCGTGAGGAAAATGCGGTTCTAAAACAACAGCCACGCACTAGCGAAGGACTCGAAGTTCTATTGCAAGATGCCAGCGTGCTGCGATGCTAGCTCTTATATAAGTAAGCGGGCAAGCTGGACTTTGTGCAGGCGAGAACGAGACAGCAGTCTTGTGTGCGTTTTTTCCTCAACGATCACTGGCTGTCTTTCAATGTCGTAAAACGCGAATTCCAAGTGTATATTTGCAGCTGATATTATATTTTGACAATTATGATATTGAGGCAAATCAATAGAAACTACCGGTATGTTCTAAACGAACGGAAAAGGACAAATGTACAATAATTGCGTTTAGAATATGAACTGCAGAAGAACAGCTGCTGACACAGTTAACAAAAATGTCTCCCTTCCACGACAATATTTCTGGCAAAAACTTAACAGTCATGCAAAATAATGAATTATTACACTTTGTGGTGTAATTTTTCTAATATTTATGATTTTTTTCGATTATTTTAGTTTAGTATCATTTACCCCGACTTGTGAACCTAATCTAATGCAAACTCAATATTTTTATTAGAATAAACAAAATTTCAAAATTTGATGAGTTACTAAGTGAAAAAAAAATCTTCCCTTCTATTAGGGTAATACGTCTACAGTTATTTATTCAAGAAGACGGGTTGAGTAAACAGGATCATAAAAAAGGACGAAATAATTATTTTTGTTCAAAGTGACATATTTAATAATATACAATATAGTTAATAATTATACAAAGTGTTTCTTTAGATTCGTTACCGCGTGTGGGAGGTGATTAAATATGAGAAATGAGGTAAAAGTCTATGTACGGCTTATGACCTATATGGTTATTATGGTAGTTTTCAACCCCCGAAATGAAAAAAAAAACTTTCAAACGAAAATATCAGAAATTACAAATGCTGAAAAAAATTGAACACGAAGTGTGTGTTAGTGGTGTAAGATAAGCAGTCTCTGAAACTGTGAGTACAAATAACATTCCCCGTCAGTAACAAAATACGGAGAGGTTTCAATTATCACATCGTATTTATTGTTGTACCCTGAGCATCTAGCGAACTCTCAAGACAGATTAAAAATAACAATGACGAAATGTAGACAATCAGTTACTTTGTAGCACTTTGACGCTATCCAGTTCCGAGAAAACAACCCCTTCTTATAGGGTGATGGGTTTTATTTGCACTTACTATTTCATAAGTTTTATATCTTATTTTACTGATAAACTGTATATATTATTTTTGTTTTATTTATAGTTTTTTCTGATATTTTCAAATAAAAGAGTTTATTTCCCAATTTTTAAGGGTTTCATAGCTGGAAATACGAAACTTCACAGTGCATATTAACAGGTTCGAAGTACTGCTGCTTGTGTACAACGCAAAAATTGCTGAAAAGTGTTTTACAGGCTATTTTTATTCCATAGAATGTGTGCTTGTATGCCTGTATCTTTCCTTCCGGCACGATGCAATACTACTGAATTGTTTTTTATGAGATATCACATTTGTGTGGATCTTAATTTGTAACCAGACGAGATATGTAAGTAACCAACCACTTTCATAAAGCTGAATCCCACGCCGATCATGCTATCGGTGTTCAGGGTAGCCAGTTGGGGAATACGAGACGACTACAAAGTTCCTGTGTAAGTGGGAGACAGGTTCGAGGTATTCATCATCCAGCTATGCTGCTGGTAATGGACGAAGACTAAAAGCACATCATCGCCAAATCTATGCAAGTATTGAAAATGTTTATGGCCAACACGCACTCGGATGTAATCGTCGATACGGGAGACAGTTTGCAATCCGTGAAACTAAAGTACCAGTTTATCGGAAGTCTGCTGCCTCACGTTCAGATTAGCGCCGTTGAACATATCAACATGCTGAAGAACGCAGAAGATGGCAGAAACATTGATATGGCTTTGAGGTGGTGGTTTCTCGAGACTTACCTCGGATAGCCCCTAAGCCAGCGCATCAACTGGATTGTAACGTCCAGCTTCGCTACCGAGAATCCCTGTTACGTAATCGTCGGGCTACAAACTTGGAGACAACACAATGTGAGATCAAGCAATTCGTATTTCGAAACTAGTTAAATGCGAAACAAAATAAATGAACTAAATCTCCAAGAATAAAATCTTTGTGGATGTGAACAGGATCATACAATTTTAAAATGAATAGTAACCTGCTGGTATATCATATGTCTGGTCGATTTCAACATTTGAACTATAGCGCAAGCAGTCCCTTCAATTGAGTCCCGTTACGCCCAAAAGAAGAGTACCACATAAGATTTGAATGTAAGTAAACTGAACGAATGTATTAGTTAGAGCATAACTAACTGCCAAATCTAATTCATTACGCATGGGAATATTCCCACAAATCGATATGCTTTTTGACTGTTATTTCATAGCCGGCTTTCTTCGTACAGCTGCTGAGACAAACGATGGTATACATATTAGTAAGCAGTTACTCAAAAATCATTCATCCAAAGATATTGCTCGATTTTGTATAAATAGATACAGCCTTGCTCAACCTTCTCGCAAGAAACAGCTCGACGGACATCACCGCTGAGCCACTGCTCCTGGTTTGGTATAAATAAAAATAAACAACTGCTCACCGTATCGAGCAACTGCTTACAGTTTAGTGAGGTTCCTCATTTGGTGTCTCAACTTACTTAAGTGCGGCTGATAAGTGCAATGGCCGAGTTCGTGGTGATGGTTCCGCAACGTAAAATCAATCATTTATACAAGACTAAGAGGCACAGACGTACCCAAACGTAAAGGATTGTACACGTTTAAAAAGGAAAATTTAGAATTTATTGTGCAACACTTTCTTCCTGAATCAACAGACACACGAGGTGGAGCTCTCAGCAATGACAACGTTCCTAAGGTATGCAGGAGATCCCCGTTTTCAAGTTGGCGTTGCAGAAGAGGTTGGTGTAACCCAGGCTACGGTATTGTACACGTTCTGGGAAGTTGTGGAAGCACTAAAAGAAGAAGGCACAACATTGGATGCACTTTCCTAAAACAACTGCTGCTCTTCATGATGCTCAGACTGAATTGTCGGATCGATATGTGTTGTCATCAGACATCCGTGTTTGTATTCGCGGACTACATGGCAACGCGGCAATTGAAGTACTGTAGACTACGTTTGTTGACACTCGCCGATAATTTAAGAAATGTAATTACATTGGTGGGTATTCTCAACAGCAGTATCGATTAAGATTAATGTGATCGGAACCCGTTGCTAGAATCTATGACGAAGTGTTCCATCATACACTCGGGAGGATGGTTTTTCAATAGCAGGCCTCTACCCCTTCACCAAACCAATATCCCCTTTTAAAATACGAGGAACAAATGATGTTAACATCACACTCCCACACACCCACTATAAACTACACCTTTGACGCCACATTTCCTCCAACAAATTATAAATATAACTATTATAAATGTTTCTAAAAATTTAAGAAATTTTAACATTAGTGACTCCGGCCAACATGCTGGAGCACAATTGCCTTGACTTTCACCTCAGTGACCTTGAAAACTAAATCCATGTACATTTTAAGAAAATCGAGTAAAATTCTATAACTTGAAGGACATATAACGATAGCCTACCCTTCCCCCTCCACTCGACTCCGACACCCTACCTATCACCCTCCATCCCTTACCGACCACCATCCAAACATAAAAAAATTAAGTCTAGTATCCATAACAAAAAATTCGTTAACAAAAAAAGAAGAAAAATGTTATTGATGACACTGACCGCCATGTTGGTTGTTGTAGAACTTAAAATAAAAATTACCGCAATGACGTTAAAATAAAATTATTATAAATCAAAACCAAAAAAATTGTGAAAAAATTAAGAGAGAAATTTAATACCTTATGCAAAAAAAAAACTTGGATATGTGTGACAGAGGTTTCGACGACAACAAAGATGGCAGAGCTGTTAGAAAGCACCATGCTAGTAGTGGTGACGACCAACCTTTGCCAGTTTTTATTGGATATTTTGTAGTTTTCGAACCTGCGCTGTTACTTACTTTCAAAATGGCAGCACTCTAAATATTTGGATGATGCACGTGCAGATCCTAAGACCCG
>NQII01007381.1:7448-21814 GCA_002778355.1 Clitarchus hookeri
ATCTTTTGGCATGCACAATGAACTTATTGTCTTAGAAAGCACGCACATGCCATATTAATACTGTATTTTGAAATGTATAGGTGGCACCATAATTTTGAACCTCTAAAACTGGAAAAATAAAAATCTCTTGTACAAGTTGCAGAATCTTTTATTAAAGCTTGAGGTTTTATCAAGCACCTATGGTAACAACTGACAGTCAACTTTGCACTCCCGTACAGCGATCAGTGATCGCAGACATCCTTGGCAACAGCGCAGATGTGGATGCGTGTGACCGATGTGACATTGCGCGTGACCTTGCCAGGTCCTTTACAGCTNTTTTAAACCTCTAAAACTGGAAAAATAAAAATCTCTTGTACAAGTTGCAGAATCTTTTATAAACCTTGAGGTTTTATCAAGCACCTATGGTAACAACTGACAGTCAACTTTGCACTCTCGTACAGCGATCAGTGATCGCAGACATCCTTGGCAACAGCGCAGATGTGGATGCGTGTGACCGATGTGACATTGCGCGTGACCTTGCCAGGTCCTTTACAGCTGTGTTAGTATAAATTGCTTCGCTTCAGTTCATCCATTTCATGCGTGCTTCTCAGGGCGAGGAGGGGGAGTTGTCAAGTCTTCAGATAACTTCCCAGTGGAAAGTTCCCATGCGCTTGGCCATGCCGACCACAACCTAGCTGCCTTTCCTCTTACGTGCCAGGTGAGTGGGGAAGTGATGACGGGTTGTTGACAGATTAGTTCCCTCTTAATGCAGTAATTTACAGTCGGCATGGTCTGGTCGCACTCGTGTAAGCTCAGTACGGCCAGAGATTGTACACACTGGTACAAAAACATCTGCACTTGCTAGCTGGCCCTCACCTTGTTTCTACTACGTAATGATGAAAGAATGGAAGGACATAAGTTCCCATTGGAACTTGTAGGTGTACTTCCCCTGCGTTGAGGGCTGGTGCCCCAGTTACGATAAACTGCAGCTGCATTTCTGATTTTTGCTGCAACTTGTGTCACAGTGTTATTTTGGGAATGAACACTACGTGGTGCTTTCTGCTGCGTGCACATTTTCACCTCTTTCCACCCCACCCTCCTGCTGATAGGAAAAAAAAGATCTGACCTTCTTTCTTTATAAGTACTTTCCTTCTGCCTTCTATTGGCTTTGGCTTGCCATTCCCCTCCATCACTACTCTCCTCCAGCACAAACCACTCATTAAAGATTTTCTGTGTCCCACCCACACTCTACCACTCAATCTCCTCTCCTGCTCTTATTGCTTCGCTCTTCACAAAGTGGCCAACACACTGCACGTGATAAGCCGTAAAGTATAAAATAGTGATGTCAAAATATAAATTTTATCTATTCTGATTCTTGATTCCTATTGCAAAACCTTTTACTCGATTCCACCTCTATTCCGATACCATAAATTAGGAAATAGGAACTAACAACATATGCCTACAGTCAATGTATCGTTTTGAAATTTGGTTTTATAGGTCAATGTACAGATAGAAATATGAAGACAATTACAGGAAAGACTTTCTGGTCTACAAAGTGAAGTTAATTTCATATATTTATGTAGAATTCAGACTTATCTAATTAGGTCTAACAAGTTCATATAGGACATGTATTAAACCCGCTGAGCTGAAAAGTCTCTCTGAAAAAACTTTTGATGGCGAAGTAGGCAGATACTTCCTGGCGACTTCCCTCAGCCTCTGGAATTCAACTTTATTTTTCCAGAACTGCAGCACATCAGTATCTGGTGGCATGACTGGTTCTCCGAGATAACTGTCTACGTCAGCAGTAGCAGACAGTTCAGAATTTTCCAAAACAGGGACATCTTCCATTATGGTAGAATAAAAATTCCACATACTATGCCCCTGCCCTGTCAATTGGACAGTATTTTGTGCAGTTAGGAACAAAATATTTTTTCTTAGTTTTTACTTACCAGTTGTTCATCAGCAGTAGTTTTGGAAGANAGTGTTTGTGTGACTAACCTGTTGGAAAAATTATTATAATTAGAGTTACCAGTACCATACATTTTGTGCAGTTAGGAACAAAATATTTTTTCTTAGTTTTTACTTACCAGTTGTTCATCAGCAGTAGTTTTGGAAGAGGCATCTACACAATCCACTGCCAGTATCCGTTTCTCTCGTGCAGAATTTAGTGATGCAGGGAAAGAAAAAAACAAATCCCTTGAATCTAGGATCCAAAAGTGTGGAAACTGCACACAATGTCTTCTGCTCCAAATCACCACAAAGTCGCTGGAGAGAGGCTTTCAGATCGTTCAAAATTCCTTGAATACCAGATCCAACTGGTGCAGGTTTCTCGAGTTTCTTCTCGATGCTATTAACAATTGGAATGACCTCAGATACGTCAACTTTTGATGAACTCACAGCAAATGTTGCATGAACAAAAATTCTCAGCTTGTCAACATGATGTTCCATAAGGTTCCAGCTGTGTGCAGATAATTCATCAGGAAACTTCAGGTCCATAGCTGCTATTGATATTGCATGCTTCTGTTCAAACATCCGTGACAACATGTGCAAAGTGGAATTTCACCTTGTCACTTCATTTGGAATTAGCTTGTGCTTGCTATAGTTTCCTGACTCCTGAGCTTTACGTAAAACTTTGCAAGCATGGTGCAGAGTGTTTGAAATGTCCGACAATTTTTCGGCAACTTGTAAATAATGTACTTACCTGCTTTGAACTGAAAAGTGCATCCTTCAGAACAAGTTGTAATGTATGGGTCAAGCAAGGAAGATGATGCTAGCCTGACATTACTGAGGCAGCAACGACATTTCTTCCATTGTCCCTCACGACTGCAACCATCTTCTCTTGCAAATTCCACTCAAAAAAGGTTTTCTTCAAAAATATTCAATGCTGTGTGACTAACCTCGGGGAAAGGCACAATGTTGATACAAACATGGCGAAGAACAAAGTCATCAGTTGCAGAATGTGCTGTAAGACCAAGATAATGATGGTTTGAAGTCAATGTCCATAAATCAGTTATAAAACTGACATGTTTTGCATGTTTCAGAAGTTCTTGAGTTTTCTCTCTTGTCTTCCCATGTGAGATATAAAAGATGGCTAGAAATTATTTTTTACACCTCAGTGGTATGTATTAGAATTATTTCACAGAGATTTTCGTAGAGTTAGAAATCCATTAAAACTTATAAAATCCGTTAAAATAGCATGCCTGGCTTAATGTCTCAAAAATATTTAAATATTAAATTTAAATTATTTAGAAATACATTTTAAATTATTTTCTATGTTGTTAATGTATGCTTATATTTACTAATATTACAGTAGAACCTATCTAAAACGACACCTCATGATTTCCAGAAATTAGGTAATTATGGAAAAGATGTCCTTATAAATATTTTCTGAAATTTTGGACAGGTTCTGACCCACTCCTAATCCCTGTATGTTATAATTTGCAATTATTTGCATGAAGTCCATGCAGAGTCTCTAGTTTAAAAATGAGTTTTTTAAATTCAACAAATTTACTTTAATAATCAGACATCTTCTGAAAAAAGTGATACCTGAGAAGCGTATACTTAGCCTCCCGTTGTCTCCCAGAATGTTTAATCATTGAGCAGGTTATTGTAAGTCCATGTGCAGTCATCTATGGCGTAAAATCGTGATTTTTGCATGGGAATGTTAATTTAATTCAATAGTCAGGCATGTTACAATTTAATTGATACCCCAGAAAGATATCTGCAACCTCCCTTGTCACCAGTTACAAAATCTCTAACATAGGATACTATGTACTTTTTTTGCGAGTAGAAATTAAATTTTTAATGCCCTCGTGTAGAAAAATCTGAGCATGTTTCAATTAAGTATTAGTTTATTTTAATAAACATTAATTTATATTAATAAACAGACATCTTCTGAATAAAATGACATCTTAGGGTTTCTGCAACCTCATTTATCACCAATAAAAGAATTTATAATATTGAACATGGTGTACTTGTTTCCAAGCGCAAATTCAATGCTTGGTGGCCTCTTGCAGAAAAATCTGAGAACATCTAACATCTCTGCGTAATATTAATTAATTTTAAAAAACATACATCTTCTGAATAAAATTATACCACAGAAGGGTTTCTGTGACCTCCTTTGTAGCCAGTCAATTACAAAAACTGTAACATTGAAAACTGCGTACTTTTTTCTGAGTGCAAATTCAATGTTAGGTGGTCACTTGCGGAAAAATCTAATAATATTTCAGCAAAATATTTATATTTATGTTATTAAACAAATGTCTTCTGAATAAAATGATACCTTAGAATGATATCAGCAACCTCTCTTGTCGCCATACAATTATAAAAACTGTAACATTAAACGCTGTATAATTTTTTGCGCCATATTTACAATCAAAATCAAAGTTTTATTCTTTATATAGCATATGTAACTAAACATTCAACGCAAAACTTAAATTACAAGCCTCTGTTTTGAGATACAGCAAAACTGCACTGTCGCTGTGATTGTACCACACACAAACTTTACTTTCAGAAACGCAGGTTACTGTAACCCTGGTTTCAATTGACTGTATAAAGGTGATGGTCACGTGTGTTAGCATTTCTGATGAACCCAGTAAAAGGGAGGGTAATGGGAGGGAGGAGAAGGCTGGAAGTGAGGAAACTGGTTATCGTCACTCATGATGGACTGGCGGACAGGAGGAGGCCGCAAGGAGAGGAAGACTTGCTGTGGTTGCACGTTGCTTGTAATAAAAGCAGCTGCTGTACAAAGTTGTATTTGCGAGTCAATTTCCACCTGGCTGATGGCATGTCCAAAAAAACTAACCATAATATCATCAGCAAACGGTAATCAAAACCCAAGCCTTAATAACACATGCAAATTGAGAAGGCAAGCAAGCAAGAGCACAATGGTAGGACAATCACGTGATGGTAGTTGCATCATGCATGGAAACATTCAGCCACCCAAGGGGTGGAGTGGGTGGAGTCAATAAATAATTANGCAAGAGCACAATGGTAGGACAATCACGTGATGGTAGTTGCATCATGCATGGAAACATTCAGCCACCCAAGGGGTGGAGTGGGTGGAGTCAATAAATAATTNACGTGATGGTAGTTGCATCATGCATGGAAACATTCAGCCACCCAAGGGGTGGAGTGGGTGGAGTCAATAAATAATTACTATAATGTATTCACGGTAACTTCAAGATTTTCTGAAGCCCTGCTAAATATCTACTTTCAGGGAGCCGATTATGTATCCTTCCGCAGTATGTAAACAAAACATTGCCATGTGACACCTGTCAAACGTTTTGTAAACAGTGCCATGTGGGAACTGTCAAATATTTTGTAAACAAACAGTGCCTTGTGGGAACTGTCAAATATTTTATTAACAGTGTCCATGTGGGAACTACCAAAATTTATTTTTGAAGAGAAACAATGCCATGTAATCTCAACTGTCATATACTTTAATAAAATTCTCTAAATGTCTAAAAAATGCTAATCAATTTAGCGAAATGTTGTAATACATACAAAAAGGTAGATTGAAGTATATATCGGAACTGTTAATTATATAATTTAATTAAAGTTTACTTATTGTATTAAGATTTATTTACATATTTGCTGTAAGGAAAAAGTTAAATTTTACATAATAAACTTTTGGAAGTAGCACTCAGGTTAAAGATTTCACTGTGATAAATGGTACCGTATTTTATCGCATATAAGTGGCACATTTTATTTAAAAAAAAATTTATTGAAAACTTGGGGTGCGACTTATAAGTGAGAAAAATTCCTCCAGCCCCGCACTAACGTTTCATTTACTACGAATTCACGGCCCGCGGCTCGATTTCCAAACTCTTCAGCGAACAAAATCACTTTCATTTTGAAACCTGCGGTGTAGGTACATCTCTGTTCCATCAAGAACTGTCGCGCTTCTTCACTGCAACATAAAAACAACACTATGCGGCGGAAAGACGAGTCACGGCTAACATTTGGCACTGAAGAACCAACGCTAATGTGCTGCCATCTCTTGGTCTCCACAAAAAGCTTTCGAAAATAATCGATTATCAGTTGGCGGCGACCAAAATTCGATTCCTTTGCATTCTTTGCGAAGGGAATAACGTAACGGAAATATTCAAATGCCTTTCTATATTTTGCACGTTTATTTGATAAACTGCAGAAATAACAACGCTAATACTAAAATTACATCGTAACCAAGAATTATCTTGTAAGTAGAAAGAATGTGTTACGTTAGTTTTATAACCACAATTCAGCGTCTCCAATATGGCGTGGTTATACTTCTGAAAAAAACGTGCCCAAACGAACAAGATGGAGTGTACGAGTCCGCTGGACAACAACTGAAATTTATACAATTTCAATCAATAACGGTGAAATCTTTACCCATGAGTGCTACGTAAAAATGTAAATATATAGTTTAGCAATATTAACTTTACAATTACGGCATTAAATTTATACATATTAATATTTAACCTACGAACTATTTCTTTTCAGCTATAACCAACATGTCCCTTCAAAATCCGTTGTTAATTCTTACGGACTTTTAACAAATTATTAAAATTTATTGAAAAAATATACTTAAAACTTAAAACAACCAATTTATATAGTGCTTCAGTGCTAAAAGCAAGACAAAACCTTTTTCCATATACCATTTTTTTATAACCAATTGAACATGTAACTCCTAGGGTGATTTTTCAAAGGTTCTTTTCAAAAGTATCGAAGATACCGTGAATGGATTATAGCACTGGTGGCCTAGGGGAGTGGTATCTATTTTTAGATATCTCTTACATTCAGTACAGGGCTCACCTAGAGACACACAATACGCAGTAACCAAAAAAGTGGAACAAATCTATTTTTCAGCAAATTTCCCTCAAATTTTAAATTTTTTTACTCAAATTTTTTACAGTTTGTCAAAAACGAGTTGTTTTATAAAGACGGTCACTATAAACAGGATCTATATAAAGAGGTTCTACCGTATTATTAGAAAATGGTTTTTGATCTAATCTGTGTGGAATTCTTGTACTCTTTTGTATTTTTTCAGTGGTGGAAGACTGTGGGATCACGTAGGATCATATTTCCAATCACTGCCTCAAACTCCCACCCAGGTGGCCGCCAGAGAGAGTGAGCAGGCAACGAAGAAGACTGTGAGGGAAGCTCCTACCAGTAAAACAGTTGTTGGAATATGCAACGATGAGCCCCTGTCACTATCAGACCAGGATCACAGCTATTTGGACCTAATAGAGGATTACAAGCTGTGTAAGAATTGTGAGGCAGATGGCGAGGAGAGTCACAAGAATCCAGCAGCTGCCACATCAGGAGTGATGGAAAACTCTGAGCGGCTTACACCCATTTCTGGCAGCAAGGAGTCGATCCACAATGCATCATCCCTGGTGGACGTGGGGAGCGTAATGTCAGCTCCGCAGAGTGTGGTCCTCGACCTGGTGCCCCAGCAGTGGGAGGAGGCAGGTGACATTCCAACTGTGGACCTGGTTGCCAAGGCCCAGAAACTGCTGGAGTCTGTGAGCAAGACTCTGCATGTCAGCGAGACGGTAGCAAACCTTGCATCTGAGGAGCGCAAACTTGAGTGCCTTGACAAGCAGGAGGTCAAACCTACAAATAAGGGCTCACATTTCATAATCAACTCTCCAGCACACATATCACCAAAAATCACCAGACGGCGAGAAAGACCACGTTCTTCCAGTAGGAAACTTGGTTGGCGGTTCTCTGGGGAGAGGCGTTATAGCAGTGACGTGAGTGCACATAAAATTATTTTGTATCTCATTCAATTGAGCACTTTTGAAATACATTATTTACTAAAAATAAATCCCATCACTTTTTTTAAAATGAAGTTTGCATCACAGAAATAAGGTTGGTTTTATATTCACGACTTATGCTGTTTCGCCTCCAAGCAAAGCATGCTACTGCCTGCTGGTAGATCGATAACTTGAGCGAGTGGAAGCTGTCAGTCAACGGGTACAGTCTGAGTGTGATGAAAATACATATAACCAGATGAGATATTTAAACATAAAAGATTGTCTCTGGTTAGTTGCACCTTTAGCATACATACACTTTTTTTCTAGTGTATTTTTAGTATAACCTTACTAAAACAAACCCTCACGGTTTCCATAAATAAGGTCAATATGACAGGTTGATTGCAATAGGTATTTTGGAAAATTTTCGACCAATTTAAATTCATCCCCAGCCTCTATACATCAAAATTTGCATTTTTTTTTTTTTGCAGGAAGTCCATGTTTAATTGTCTCTAGTGCAAAAGTGACACTTCTTAAAAATAAATTATACCCTAGAGGTGCATTTTTAGCCTCCCCTTGTCACTAAAAATGTTGAAAACGTTGAGCGGTGCGAGGTTTTACCAAGCCTTGTAAATCCTTGTTCAATTGTCTGTAGCATGTAAATTGCACATATTTAAAATAAATATAAATTTATTTTAATAGGTTGGCATCTATTAAAAAAAATTGTACCAGCGAGGCGTATACTCTCTGGCATAAAATCAACATGATTTTTGCATTGAATATTAATTTTATTCAATAGTCAGATGGCTTCCAAATACTAGATAAAATGTTGCCCCATGCATGTGTACTTGACTTTCCCTTATAAATGTTAAAAATATTGTGCAGTGACCGTGGGTGAAGTAAATTTTCAGTGCCTTTTTTGTGGGAAAATTGGAGGATTTGTTACATGAAATGTTTATTTTAAAACACACATCTGAGTAAACTGATATCCTAGAATGGCACATACAAAACCTCTTTGTCGTCAAATAGTGCGTAAGCACCGAGCGCCCGTAACTCACTGTAAGTACCAAGTTTCAGTTATTAATTACTGAAGGTCGTAAAGAAACCAATTTTAATAACCATATTTACTAGCCTCTATCACAAAAATTACAAGCTTTTAAAATTAAATATTATTTCTTCACTTTGAAATGTGATGTAGGGGTTGACAAGTTTTGATTGCAGTGACGTAACATGCTCTTGTTGACTGCAAGGGAAAGGAAGTACTGTGTAAACACTTAACCAAGCAAGGGACTATTCTTACCGGCAGAGACTGGTCCCAAATATTTTCCCAGTAAATTATGCCAAAAAATAGGCTTAGGGAGTTATAGGTGGTGGGTGTTATTCCCAAGTATAGATGGTATATTTTACAGTTAAGGGGTACACTGTATACTGTATAAGGGGTATATTGCTCAAATTGCAGTATTGCACATTTCTGAGATTACTGTTTTAAAATTGCTACTATCGCAAATTCAATTCTAACCAATTTTGATCCCAAACAAATAAAGAAATTATGTTGAAATGGCAATTTTTGTGTAAACATCGTATTTAATCATCCCTGGTGTAAAACGAAAATGTTTTTAAAAGTAAATATTGATTTAATTTTTAATAGGCAGGGGTTTTCCAAAAAAATGGTATCAGAGAATCATGTACTTTACCTCCCTTTCTCGCCAATAATGTTAAAGAAATTGTTTGATGTGAAGTTTTACCAAGCATTGTGTGTCCCTGTTTTATCGCCTCTGGCGTGGAACTAACATAATTGTTTATGTAAATGTTTATTTAATTCAGTAGTCAGACATCTTCCAAATAAACTATAACCCAGATGTGTGTAGTTGACCTCCCCTTGTTGTCAAAAATGTTAAAATATCATGTAGCATGTACATTTTACAGAGTGCAGAGTCTATTTTCAGTGACTTCTGGTGGAAAAAATCAAAGGATTTATTGTTGAAAAGTTAATTTATTTTAATAGAGACATGTCTTCTGAATATACTGGTATCCTGCAAGGTCATATACAACACTCCTTTGTTGCCAAATAGTACATATGCACTGAACCAGAGTGCTGTGTAACTAACATAAAATACCAACTAGAATCTTGAGGGATGTCTAAAGTGTGGCATGCTGTGTTTCAACGCTGGTGTGCGCGTATTATGTACGTTTTCTATTCTGGTTTACATAATGCATCATGTTGCTTTTTGTTTTGTTTTTGCATTGTTTCATTTCCATTAATAGTGTATATTTATAGTTCTATTACTATGGAAGAAAGAAAGGACAGTCTCCGTCTTAAGGTATATACGGTACACATCAATATCTAGTGACAGTGAGAGATTATCAGCAGGAGGAAGAAGTTGGACTATTCCACTCACACAGCTTCCACCTATCTTCTTTCACCTTTCCGCACCAGGCCTCTTCCTATCAGATGCCTACCGTATGGCAACGCTAACCCTAAACTGCAGTTTTTAAAAAAATTTTGCCAATTTTTTGCTGCACAGCCATTAAGTTGGCCACTCATGTTGCTTACACCATCAAACACCATTCCTCAAAAGTTATTTAAATTCATGAAGGTTTTGTGTTAAAACGTTTGCTAAAGCAGAACCACAAACATCATAAACTATTATGAATTTAAGAAAATCTTCACGTATTATGAAATTCTTTTTCATTGTCCGCATAGCAGACACAGAGTGAAAACTGCTTTATTCCTACAATGTCTGCTGTTTCGTCAGCGAGAACAATAAAATATTCTGACATATTGATTTTTCTACAATTTAATGTGATATTATAGCACCACAAATTTCAATTATTTCATTCAGTATACGAGGGTTAAGGTAGGTAGCATTAGCATCTTCACGATGTGCTTTCAGAGTTTCATCTCTAGCCTCAACTCTAAAATGCGGTAGTGCCCTAAATTTGCCATCATTCACACTTTCATCAAATCCTATTGTGGCATAATCACTCTGTCCTCTCTGTGGAAGGTCCTCTCTTCCACAGAATAATATAGTTTTTATTATAGAAGTAGGTTTTTTCCTGTTTTTGGATATTTTGTCCTTAACTTGGTTTTTTAGTTGTATCTGGATATTATGTCTTCTTTTCATGCACATAGATAACATTTTGAGCACTAGTACAAGCCTTCTTGTGGTATTCCCGTGCCTCGTGATACCTAAATTCATCCTTGGCTTTTCTCCACTTTACAAAAGCATTTTTAACCAAGCAACCTAACAGAACATGTGCCCCTATACCTTATTCGAAATTGGCTGCAAAAATTGCATAAAGCACCTTTTTGTTGTCAGAGTATGCCAACCAACGAAATTCAAAACAACCGGTTTCTTTGAAATTTCAGATTCCTCTCACCTGGTAGAAAATTGTAAGTTAAAAATGTATATTTTTCCTGGTCTGTGTATGGGAAGGCTGAAAAAACCCCTATATCATGTTTGTACTGGCTGTGGTTAGCAGCAGAGGAAGAGGAGTCTAGTTGGCTTACGCCTGCTTGGCCTACATCAATCATAAAATTTTCACAATCTTCAACCTTCCAGCTTCGATCAAGTGCATTACTTACATTAGTTTCACGCGCCACAGGAACAGGACAGTTGTAAGACGATTCTTCCACGTTAGCATGTTCTGCCACGTTAGCATGTTCTGCCACGTTAGCATGTTCTTTTTTGTCATCTTTGTCAGTATGTTTTTGTTTTTTTACTAATTTTAGTAAATTAAGTTTCTAACCTCTTCATAGTCAGTGGTCACTGCAATTACTGGACCTGAGACACTAACATATAGCTTATTTAAAAATACCAGCACGATTATTGTATTAAAATACAACACTTTAAACCAGTGTGGGAATGTGTTGTGGTAAGATGTACACTGTAAACAATACACAACCACAGAAAAGACATGTATAAATAGAAGGGCAACCATAGTGCAAGAGACGAGAGTATGAAACCAAAATAATTAGTGCCTTAGCGCTGCGAAACGGGTGGGTACGGAACTATCGATCGACGTATCGATGAATCAAAAGGAACTACGACTGCTATAATCACGGCCGTAGAAGACAGGTCTGGCAACTCGTGGTAAAAGCAAACACCTTACACATCAGTACTGGACAATCTGTTTATTTAGTATGACGAAGGCCAGAAAACTTCCACACTAGCGCTACCTCGTGTAGATTGATTGAACACTCCAGGTATAAAAATTTTGTGTTGTTCCTGTGGAACATTGATTGGCATTATACATCCTTCAAAGCTATGTATAATGTAAACATATGGAAACAAATGGATAAAACAGATAACCTGATAGACAATTAATTGAATCCTGCTAGGTGCGTTTATAAAAGTGTTTCTAATATGGTTACTAAATGTTTGGTATTGAAGTTTAAGTAAGGTATTTGGTAAAGGGAGTGTGTTTCGTGTCCCACTGGCAGAACGCCTTTCTAGGCAGCGACCAAAATAGCTATGCCAATGTTACGACTGTGTTTGTTTTCTGTTTCTCTTCTTTTTTTCCGGAAAGGTATATTGTTTAGGTTTTTGTAACCGTTTTCCCAGACATGACAGAATGTGACGTTTTGCGAACTGCTATCTGTTCCAGTCTTCAGGCAGCAACATACAGGGTTTGAGAACTCACTTTGTTTGTGCGAGTTTCTTCATTGTCTTTGTTTTGTTAGTGTTGTCTTATTTGTGTAGTAGATAACTAGCCTGTGTTGTCTTCGGTGTGTTGTCTGTTGACCGTATAATAGTTTTTCGTATATAATATATTAGATTTTCATTTTTGCCTTCCTGTCCTGTTTTATTTGACTCAACTCCTTCATGGAATTTTCTGCCTTTGTACATACATATTCTTGACTACCTGGCTTGCGTTCTGTTGCGTCTGGCAGAACTGCTGTGTTTGTGCGCCTTTCTTTGTTGTCTTGTTCTATTTTGTTTATATATATTTTGTAAGTGTTGTCCTATTTTCCAAGCAGATTTCTAGCCTGTGTTGTTTTCTATTTATCTGTTGGTTGTGTACACATATATATATATATATTTCCGTATCTACTTGCTGCCCTGTTTTTGACTCTATTCCATCTTGGAATTTTTCTTGTATACGTAATTATGTTCTTGTCCATAGGTTACTTGTCTTTTTTAGATATTTTTTTCATGTACAGTCTTGTTTTTTCATGACAGACATCTGCATCGCAATGGCGAATGTCCAAAAATCTCCATCTAGTATTCACCCCATTGCACCATTCATTCAAATACAATTATGTTAGAATAGTTTACATCAATTCTAGAATAATTCCAAATAAAGTTACTGGTATGGTATAAGTCTTTGAGAGTCAATTGTTTAAGATAAACGTGATAAAAGGCCTTGTTGCTTCCATACCCATCAGTGCCATATTCCACTTTATTTTATCAGGGGACAGAAATTGGTATAGATGTATCATGAGACTTTCTAACTGATCTTCGTTGTATTTCATATTTTCCAGTTTCAAGATTCAAATGATAGTTTGTTTTTAGTTCTATTAAGTGTTTCATTTATTGCAGCACAAATGAAGGTGTTGGAGTTTTTGATCTATGATTCAAATGTTTAATTTATAATGAAAGTTGATCGTGGCCCGTGAAGTAGCGGCGTGCAGCCAGATATTAAAATGGAAAGCAATACACTTGACAGTAAATTAGCACAAATAGTTTAGTATATAATAATTGTATTACCAATGAGAGTAATAACAAATTATGATTATAAACAAAATTTATATGAATTTAACTGGAGCTTTAACAAAAATCTGTTTACTGCCATAAAAAAATAAATAATTACCTATTTTAAAATACAGGATAATGGTCATAGACATGAAATCTAGAGATAATTGAAATATCAGTATTCGTGATTTATCACAGCTACTTGGAAAAAAGCTGTCACTGGCAGTTACCCAGTGTCTGAATAGCTGTCAGTTGTAATGGCAAAGAAAAGAGGTTTGCACTGAATGAAGTTCTGGTAGACTGACTTACTTTTCTGATCATGTTCCCATCATTTCCTGACGGTTCGCCAATAATACTTTCAAAATTATGTGATGAAACAGTGACATGACGTGACATTTGTTTAACATTTTGTTTATTTTGTTTAACATAAAATTTTGGTTGTCGCAGTGGTTGAGTGGGCAGATCACTCGCATTCTTCTGAGTCAGGGTCAGTCCTGGATCTTAGTATGTGTGAAATGTGGTGTACATTGTCATTGGCTGGTTAATTTTCTCAGTGAACTCCCATTTATCCTACTGATGCATTCTCTTTCTCCTCCATCTGCACCTCACTTTACCCTCACTGGTACAGAAGACAGCTGTTAACACCGCTTTTTCAATAACAGATCCATACTTTTATATTAAAGAAGCATTATTATGTGTTTAAATGTACCTTCGTCACATTAAATCTCTGAGAGGATCAGAGGAAGTGTTGTAACAAACTTTAAAAAGCACATAATGAATCCTGTTAGGACCAAACTGCAGTCAGTAAACATAGATTTAGGTTAAGTCTTTACTAACAAATACCTCTCTGTCTGACTTTTTTTGCAAATTTAAGAGAATATCATACATCTTTGACCATTACGAATGTCTTTCAAGGAATTCAGTAGCCTATAAATGTACAAATTAGTGGAGG